>RJWM01007508.1:0-77676 GCA_004363535.1 Dasyprocta punctata | reverse complement strand
TGAATTGATGAATCTTACATGTCTATATCTGTCAATATCCCCAACCCCTAGGAAGGTAATGATATGCAATATTGTAACTACTGCCAAACTTCAACCACCTCAGTGTGTAAACCTACAATGTTATCATATCAGATCTGTTGTTGTTTGTCTGTCTTTTTTGACTTTTATTTCTAGCTTCTGTATCTATTTTCTCTTAAATTAAAAAAAAAAGAGTATTTCATAGTGTATCATTATTTACAGTCTTAATCAAATTTGGCTTTAATGAATGATACAAAACTCACTCAAACAGCAATTTTTCTTGCTGTACTTATTTACAGACCAACTGATACAGGCAGCACACATTTCAGACTATTGAAAAAAGATACAAGGAATAGATAGTAAAAAAATAAAGCTTCTTTACATTTCAGTTCCTGCCTCTGCCTGCCTCCTAGAGGAAGCTCTTAGTGCTAGCTATGATAGATGAGCATGTGTTTTGTTTTCCCACAGGTGCTTGTAGGTTATAGACTGCTCTGGACTGTTTCTCCCTTGGTAGTGAATCTTGACCATCTTCACGTCTTTTAACCAGCTGCATGTATGAATGGTAAAAAAGGACCATTTTATTTATTAATTCTTTTAGCCAATCCACTATTAGTAAACAAAATGGTTCTTTTTGGTTGCTTCCAAATACAGAGCTGCAATTAATAAAACTCAAGATTGGGCAGAATCTTGGAACTTTGATTCACTTTGATTCTAAAAGGAGGAAAGTTATCAGTAGTAGGAACAAAAATGCTGGAGAGCCACTTAATAACTGATATTATGCTTTAGTTACTGGAGAACAATGCATACCAAATAACTGCTCTGGCAAGACTTTGGGTAATATAATTTTTATAACAGATGGCTAGATAAAATTTTAATATAGTGATATATAGTCCTCTCATGGTATTCATGGGATTTGGCTCCAGGGCCCCCTATTGATACTCAAAGCTGCTCAAGTCCCTTACAGAAAAATAAACCCATGCACATCTTCCTGTGTAACTTAAATCATCTCTAGATTACTTAGAATACCTAATATAATGTAAATGCTGTGTAAATGGATGCTATACTATATCACTCAGGGAATAAGGGCAAGAAAAACACGTCTGTACTTATTCATTATATATGAAATATTTTCAAGTATTTTCAATCTGATGTTGGTTGAATCCATGAATGATAACTAAACCCAAGGATATGGAAGTTGACTGCAGTTATTTTAAGTTAACATTGTTACACAATAATCAGGGTGAACACTGATTACACGGCAGACTCTAGCACAAGCCTGAATACATGCCACCCCTTTCGAAAAGATACAAGTGATCACTCTACTTCACAACTGAGGTGCAGTTACAGAGCAGCGTGTGTGAGTGGGTGGGGGAGGTAATAGCTTGGATTTGTAAATCAGACAGACCTGATTCTTTGGCCCTAATCTCACCTTTTACCCATCAAATGACCTTCAGCATGCCACTGAACCTTGCTGTGCCTTAGTTTCCTCTTTCAAAAAACGTAAATGAGACATACCAACTTCACAGAGTTTTGGAGGGACACAAGTGAAATGATTAAACCTTATTTTAGGGTAGGGACAGACACATGTGAAACCCGAGGCTCAAAACAATACTCCGCGTTATTTCACTCTTCCCTCAAACACAGCCATTACTACTACTACAAGCATGTATACATGGGTTGGGCAGCAGCCTGAGATGGAGCAGAATAAACCATAAATACCCAAAAGGCAGGGCTCTGCAAGGCGCCCTCATTGCCTTCGGGAACACTTTAGGTCAGTGGCCTGGCAAGTGCACATAGCACCTGCAGCAAGCACACATGGCCCAGGCAGCAGTAATGTGATCTGTGCAGTTTTGCAGAGGACTGTATAAATAGACCTCTTATTATAGAGGAGCCTCAGTGACCAGGACCCTGGGTGGAGGCCCACCCTGGTGGGCTTTCCTCAGAGCTACAGGCAGTGGAGATCGTGTGGCTTGGAAGCAGCTGCACAAGTGTCTCCATGTCCTCCAGGGGCCTCCAAAGGGCTCACCTTTCTTTTTAACCAGCCCACAATGTTATGTGGTTCTTGGGCCTCCAAAATTAAACCACTGCTAAGCCACCACAGGATCCTCTGCCAGCCTGGGGCTCTGCAGACTGCAGGACTGGGAGAATCGGTTGCTCCCAGGAAACACTTGGGCCCAGCTAATTCTGAAGTAAGTATGTCAGCTATCTTTTCCCTGTTCTTTCATGTCTTCCACCGCTCACTCCTGATACTTCTGTCTCCACGATGTGTAAGAATTCCTTTAGAAGGACAGCCCCCTGAATTTCTATCAGTGAGAAGTTCTGCTGCTTTGGACACCGAGAATTTATCTCACCATCAACAGGACAGGGAGTGACATCAGGGACAGGAGGCATTCACAGTGTAAGAGGGTCAACCTGTCTGTCCTTAAGAACATTTATAAACCAATGCACTGAGCTCAGCAGATGCACAGTCCCAAAAATAGCAAAAGAGAAGGAAATATCGTCTAGTGAGCCCTTCCCACAGCCAAGGCCCCACACATTATTTTCATTTACTAATCCCAGTAATACTGATAATGTGTGATTACACCAATGTCACAGAAGAGGGAAATTCTGAGAAGCTAAGTCACTTGCCCAGGGACATGAACCCAGAACCAGAACTCAAGCCCACTTCTACTTGCTACCCAAATGAGCATTTTCCCCCACTTCATTACACTGTATGTGTAAGACAGAATTTCTGCTCCTATACTCAGGAAGGCCATGTGGCACAAAGCATGGGAGTTTGGGAACAGATCCCACTCTACCACTCACTATCTATGGGATGCAAACTCTTAAGAAGCATGGAGGAGAAGGAACCTGTGTGGTGGAGGTCAAGGGAGCAAAACCAAATAAAAACTGAGAGTCTATCTTTATGAGCAAGAAATGAAGGAACAGGAAAACTAAGAGAACAAATCAGAAAATGCTTTCCAGAACATCTACTGCATCCAGACTGGGAGACAAAGCATATGCTAATATCAATATTTTTAAAAATATCAAAATGAATGCAAAGCTGAATGTCGTGGCACACAACTGTAATACCAGCACTCAGGAGGCTGAGGCATATGAGGATTATTGTGAGTTAGAAGCCAGCCTGGGCTACAAAGTGAGTTCAAGGCCAGTCTGAACTGCACAGTGAAACCGTGTCTCAAAAAGACAAAAAGGAAAAAAAAAAAAAAAAGGAATACAAACCAAAATGCATAAAACATCAAACATCTAAAGCTTGTATCAAGACAGGATCAGCTATAATTCTATATTTAGCCATTCCAGAATCAAAGGAGAAAGGGAAAAAAATCAGTAATAATGATCCTGTCTTGATTCAAAGGTTTTATATTTTGTTCATTACAAGTTTTTTGCATTCATTTTGATTTTTTAAAATACTGCACCCAAATATTTATTATCTTGATCGCTGAATTTTTGTTGCTCTCATAATTTCTGTGCCTGAATTGAATGCCTCACTTGTCTGTAACCCCATCTGTGTGTCCCACTTGATCTTGCGCCCCTAGCAGCCAGGACAGCACCTGCTACAGAGCAGGCAATCACATAAGTTTAAAAAAGCTTGAACAATGCCAGAGGAAATACACTATTTTAATTCTGGGCAATTCTAAAAGAAACCACTAAGCTCTGCAACCTACATAAAACATGAGTATATTTTAACCACAAGCCTCAAGGACTCGGATTAAGAGAAACCACTGGTTCATGGACCTTACTGGCTCCTCTCACAACAGACTCATCACCTTGGGTGACTATGATGGGAAGAAGCACGTTCCTCCCAAAATTCATGTGACGAAGCTGTATCCTCCACCATCTCAGACAGGCCTTGTAAAGAGGTGATTAAGTAAAGTCATAAGGATAGGCCATGAGCCAACATGACTGGTATCTTTATAAGAGGAAATAAGGATACATGAAGTGACACCAGGGATTCATGCACACAGAGGAAAACTGCATGGGGATGCAGCAAGAGGCAACCGCCTGCAAGCCAAGGGGAGGGACCTAAAGAGAAACCAACCCTATGGATACCATGACCTTGGACTTTCTACCACCAGAACTATGAGAACTAAATTTCTGCTGTTGAAGCCCTGCAGTGTGTGATATTTATTTTTGAGGCCCTGGCAAACTAACACAGTTAACTAACTTCAAATCTCCCTGCAGTTTACTAACCCTGTGGGAAAATGATGATCCTGTACAAAGAACTTCCAAGGTCCCTTACAAGGCATGTTCCATCATATCTGAAAATCTACACTTTTTTTTAAAAAACAAACATGGACATCATAAATGCCTATATGAAAAATTTGAAGGTGGGACAGCAAATACAAATATTTTTGCCAATTGTACCAGCTGATGATATTAAATTTTATCTAAACCATCAATAATGGAATCAAATAATAACTTTTATAAATTACTTATAATAAAAATGTGTAAAGAGCCTACCTAATAATCTCTAGTAAAATACCTAATAATAGGCTGGGGATTCAGCTCAGCAGCTCAAGCACTTGCCTGGTAAGCATAAGGTCGTGAGTTTAATCCCCAGTGCCAAAAAAAAAAACAACCTAATAATAGTAGCACTGGGAGAAATAATTTATACAAATCTACGTGCAGTAGTTTTATATAAAAATTAAAATAGGTCACTCAAAAATTTTAATTTATATGAGAAAGTAGTTTCAAATGTAAGAGTAGGTAAGACAAACATAAAACCTTAATGTACAGTTTATCCTAAAATTATGTGTACAGCTATATATTTTTCTCTATATGTTCACAATCCTTATGTATGGATGATACTACTGGTGATCTGCACTAATCTTCAAATATTTCTACAGTTGCCAATTTTTCTACAGTACAAGTCCCTAAAGTATAACATTCCTGGTAATCCAAAATCCCTATCAAAACCAGAATTCTTTGCATTAAAAAGGTCAGCCATTAAAGGATATTGCAAAATGACAGCAACCCTTTTTGTGCTTACATGCAATAATGATGCCCAACTTTTGGAGGTGGAGAGGAAAAGGCAAGCCTACGATGTCGATGCTGTGCCTGATTCCTGGGAAACAGAAGAATGTGCCATTGCTGAGTAGGCTGCTGCACATCACTGAGGACAATGAGAAAGTCCCAGTCTAGGTACGTCATCCCAATTAGTTCACCAGGCTTCACAGAGAATTATCGTACACACCTGACCAAAAGCTATGATTTCCAGGAAATCTGCCCACTGGATTGTAGCACACCCTTTATGGGCTGCCTAGAATGAAGTGAGGGTTGCCCAGTAAAAGTCAAGTACAGTGTCCACCTCTTATTGATGATCCCCAGTGGACACCTGAAACCACACACAGTACCAAACCCTATACATACTATGTCTTCCCAAACATACATATGATAAAGTTTATTTTATAAGCAGGCATAGTAAAAGATTAACAACAACTAGTTAGAAAATAAAACAATTATAACAACGTGCTATAACAAAAGTTATGTTAATGTAATTTCTCTTTCATTCACAATTGCCTATTGTACCTTCATCCTTATACCCGAATCCTTACGGCTTGTCTTTGGCATATCCAAATTACCAGCAACACTGCTCTTGTGCTTTTGAGGTCATCGAAGGTAAAATCTGGGTTACCTGAGTACTGTGATACCATGACAGCTGATCTAATAATTGAGGTAGCTACTAAGTGACCAAGAGACAGGCAGCATACACAGTGTGAATATACTGGACAAAGGACAATTCATGTCTCAGGCTGAGCAGTGCAAGACTTCATCATACTACTCATAAGTGTACAATTTAAAACTTGAATTATTTGAATTGAAACTATGAATTGTTTCTTTCTGGGATTTTCCATTTAGTATTTTAGGACTGTGATTGCCCAAGGTTAACTAACTAGGAGACAATTACAATATCGTTTGTCAGGGATGGCCCATATGCAAATATCCTTCCCACAGGTTAGCCTGCCCATTTAGATGAGTGAGAATACTGCAAAAGGAGAAGATTCTCCCGAAGAGTTCTTCTCCCGCTCCCGAAGAGTTCTCCATCACCCCATCCCATGGCCCAGAGTTCTGGGGAAGCACTCACACTTCCTGAAGATTTGGCAAGTCCTCGAAACCAGCAGGATCAATCTCAGAAAGTTTGTTGTAACTCAGATTCCTGGTAGAGGGAGAGGAAAAACAAAACAACAAAAACAGAATCAATACTTGACACTGCACTCAAAATAAAGAAGCTTGCCTCTCCCCCATTCCAAGCCCTCTCCTTCATAATTTCCCATCTCATACACTGTTTTAAGTAACATTATTAATACTGAGATTTACAAATAGTATACATCTCCTTTCCACTAGCATCCATAACCAAGACACTCAAACCAAGGCTGTCAAAATCTAAATCACCTGAGGTCTGTAAATGCAAATGGATTTCAATTACTATTATTTTACTACCTACCAACTTTTAAAGAAACCTGAAAGGAAATTAGTCTTCTGTGCACATTAGAGGAGTGACCCTGTCCAAATGCTGTACACCATATCAAGTGCAAGGCTCTTCTTAGTGGCATTTTTAATTAATGTTTTACTAAAGCAATGACATCAAGAAAGAGAAGGGAGTGCTGGCCTTCATTGTCTAAACCAATGATTCTCATTCAGGGGATCACTCTGTCCTCCAGGAGATAGGTAGTATTGTCTGGAGGCAGTTTTGGTTGTTGAGACTGAGGAGTGTCTGATAGGTAAAAGCCAAGGATGCTGTTAAACATCCTACCACGCACATGCATGCAGCCCCACAACAGAGCAACAACCAACTCTAAAAGTCAGTATCATCCAGAGATACAGAAACCCTGATCTAAACAAGAACCTAAGACTAAATACTTCTCAGATGCACAAAGTTCGAGTAACTGTCTTAAAAAATGGACACTATAAGATTCAGGATCGTAAGATTATTTGTGAACAATGTGTTCTTACCATCAATCGACAAATGCTGGGAAAGACAGGAGAAGGGAGACAACTGTTAGAAATTTATGTTAACTACAGGCAGAGAAAGACTCATGTGATCAACCTTCTCAAGATGATAGGACATGACTCATTTGTTCAGAATGACACCTCTCTCACCTTCATGGTACCCAGCTATTCCCCTAGAGGCTGACAAGGAGCAGGCCTAGCAAGGTTCTATCATCTGATCACAGTCTCAACCCAGATCAGCTTAATCTTTCAAGAACAAAAGTTGCAGGATGTGATCCATAGGTAACTCGACTTTTGTACTATAGTCTTGCTCCTTGCCACTCTACCCCAGCCCTGTGTATCCCAAAAAGGTTAACATTTTTCATCTTGGCTATTAATTCCATTGACATTACTGCCAATTAACAGTACTACTATAATCATGAGTTTAAAGTCTAGCTCTTAAAGCATCACGTAAGTGGCAACTGTCTCTTAAACTTTCTCCAGAGACATTCCAATCAATACTAACTTAGAGCTGATAGCCATTTCACTGTGAACTCAAAGACATTCATCTAAATAAAAGTCAAGCTGCACTTGAAACTAATGGCACATCTGTGTTCATGGTACAGCCTGAATTAAAAGCAATTTGTCTAGAGATTAAGTTACCATAAAGATTGAAGGTGGTAATTTTTTAAACCACATACTGAAGTCAAGTGTGAGCTTGCCTGTGCTTGGGGGTATTTATTAATGAGTATGTAGAAATCAACAGGTTAGACCTGGGAAAGAAAATTCGCAAGTTGAAAGAATTCCCCAACAGCAGAAAAAAAGACTAAACAGACTAAGATTTTTTTCTATTTTGAGCAGATTATCATAAAAGGGAAGTAGAGGTGGGTATTGTTTCTGAGGTAAAGATACTGTGAGTTACGAGACTATAACTTGAATCGTCACGGGTAATGGGACTGGATGAGCCATAGGTGACATTAGAGAAATCCTTGAAGGCAAGAGGCTAGAAGGTCAAGCACATCATGCAGCTGGTAGAATGAGGCTAACACGGCAGGGTCTTGCTGCCCACCTAAAATAACATTTGTTCCTTGGTTACAGAAACAAGGGCAACACAATCTCCTTAGTTTTCCAAAGAGACTCAATATTTGAATTCTTATGGGAAACCTTTTCCACTCTTTAAAAAAAAAAAAAAAAAAAAGCAAAAAGGTAACACAAGATGAACCATACAAAATCTGTCTGCCAGCCACATCTGGCTTGAGGACAGCCAGTTTTTGCTCCAATCTGGGTCACTGGCCCTTGAAGCTGTTTATTCAGAGTGATGGGTTTGTTTCTGGCTACACACTGGCCAGGGTGGAACTGGGCCTCACTGGGTCTTTCGCAATTAACTGATGGTCTGTTCTAAACCATCTGAAATGAAATCACTTCCCCCACTCTCTGCCAGTGTCCATATTCCTCAGCAATTTAGAATAAAACGATCTTAAGCCACAGTACCCTCTAGTTTGTCTTTCCCTTACAGGAAATGCTGTATAAATTCAGGAAATGCTGTATAAATTCTGCTTTTTGGATCAGGCTACTTGGGAAAAGGGTCTTCCCTATAGTTGGATTACTCAGAAGCTGAGTAACATAGGGCTTAATATTGATGCCAGCTACAAAGATAAAGACATTTTTAAGTGGAAATGTAGCCTCTTGCTGGGACAACATAAAGGCAGTTGAATTTTTGAGTTTCAGTGAACTAGAAAAGACACCTATCAACACACACACTGTTAGGAGACTGCCCAGAAAGGGTACCTGGTCTCAGGGAACCTATGAGCAAAACAGAGAGAAGACAGTGTGGGATCACACCCTTGGAATAGTTTCTGTGGAGATGCTCTAGCTTTTAAGTTTTGACAAGTGGTACTAAAACCCAGAACAAGTTGCCAAACCTCAAATGTTTTATCAGGAAGTGAGGAAAATAATTTAATGTATTTTCCATGGTACATTAAAAGAATAAAATCCTCACAGTCACTTCCTCATTGGCCTATTTCAAGGAGACAACTCCCAGTATAATTTTTAAAAATATACTGTGGCAAAATGTATACAACATAAAAGCTATCACTTTAACAATCTTTAAGTGTACTGTTCAGTGGCACGACACACATTCAGATTATCGTGCCACCATCACCACCACCCACATCAAAAACTTTCTCAACCTCCTGAACTTTCTCAACATTCTGAACTCAAAACTGTACTATCAAACACAAACTCCCCAGGTTCTGATGCTCCCAACCTCAAGCAACCACCATTCTACTTCTGTCTATGAATCCAACTAATCTAGGTCCCTCACATAAATGGAATCATAAAATATTTGTCCTTCTGTGTTGGCTGATTTCACTTACCACGATGCCTTCAAGATTCACCCATGTTGTTGCATATATTAGACTTTATATCTTTTGAAAGCTAAGTAACGTTCCTTTGTATGGACATCCTAGACTTCGTGTATTTATTCATCTGCTGACAGGCATCTGGATTGTTTCTACCTTCAGTTACTGCAAATAATGCTATGAAACCTGAATAGTTTTTCAAAAATTAAAAAAAATTAAGTTTTTTTTCCCCTTTTGGCTGCTATGTTTACTGACTGCTTATTTGTCAACGATTAAAGGAAAAAAACTTACTCAGCCCAAGAGCTCAGCAAAAAGGGGTATGAGTTCTCATCTCAATCCTTAGAACAATCGAAGGGTTAATCAGTGAAAAATCTCCACTTAGGCCTTTCTCCCAGGTGGCAGCTAACATGCACACTCCTCTAAAGCATCTCACTTATTTCTAGGAACATGATCACCCCTTCCCAAGCCTGACATCTGAATGGGTCTTCAGTTGAAGGTTTCAGATTCTCCTGTCAAAACAATTCGTCTGTCAGCAGGACAGATGCTGTCAAAAGCATTTCTGCACCTTTCAGTAGCAAGGAGCTTGGAAGAAAAGAAACCTTGGGTAATTTAGTTCCTGCCAATTGCAGCTTTCATTAAACATTTTGTCAGTTATTGTCATAACACAAATTTTCCCTCTTCTTGCACAAAGGGCACACAGATCTTCAAACAATCAAGCCCAGCCATAGATATTCTTTCAGCTAATCTGCTGAAAGATGACTGTGCTGTCCACTATTTGCAGAACACACAACAGGCACTTCTACAGAGAACTGTTCAAGTTTTATCCAGGCACAACTGAAAAGCAAACTACCTAACAGGGCCTGACAATGATCTGTTCAATGAAGCATCTTTCCTGAGAAGACCTCTGCCCCCAAGGCCACAAAATTTGAAGACCTTAAGTTTTTCAATAGATGAGAATTCCACACTACTATATAAACCTAGCCACTAGCCATGTGACTATTTGTATTTAAGCTAGTTCACATTACATAAAATTACAAATCCAGTTTCTTGGTCACACTAGCCATATTTCCAGTGTTCAACAGACAAACATGGCTTGTGGCTATGGGCGACATGGTACAAATGTGGTGAAGAAAGAGCATCCGTATCACTATACTGGATCTAAATCATGAAGTGATCAACAAATACTTCTAATTCATGAGAACATCAATAAACAGTTCAAACAAAATGGTACCTTCAGAAGAGACTTGGACTTTAAAAATAAATCTCAGGGACCTTGAGTTTAGCTCAATGGTATAGAACCTACCTAGCATGCATGAAGCCCTGAGTTTCATTCCTCACACTGAATATAATAACAAAGATAATAATAATAAAAATAAATCTCAAGTTTTCTAAAAACTTAAAAGCTTTGTTGGAAAATGTGTTGAGGGGTATATACTGATATTAACCCAAGTCCTTTAAGCATACAAAGTTCTTAACTATCCCAACAGGGATAAGACCATTGAAAGCTCCAGTCCCTAGGAAGACATCCCTAATAAAAACTGCCCTCAGAGTGTAACTCCATAGGCTTAATTGGTATTTACACAATCTGACCAGTACCTTCCTGGATTACAGCCTGAACCACATATTACAAACTTGGCAAATGTTCTTTAAAGCAGGTAAACAATAATTCATTGACTTCTTGGAAGTTGAGGGACAAAAAGTCCCATTTACTTTTGACTAAGCTGTGGTGAGGAAACAACCCCACTTCATTAGATACCACAATCACTAGCAATTCATCCCCAAAAGCAAGCACTGCTCATACACTACTGCCTCTGCAGGCAAAACCTCTGTGAAGAGCACTAAAATTAATGGAAGGAACTGATTCTAAATCTGTGACAAGAATTCCCTGAGGAATCAGGTTCTCCTATTCAGTTTGATTTCCAAGATAGCCAGCCTATTCCATTACTCAACCCTTGCTGAACTCCTGAACATCATAGTAGTTTGCAGCTTTTAGATGTTTGCCAAGATAAATGCTGCAGCTGGAAAAGAGGTACCAGCAACCTGTAACTCAACTTCTGAGCACCAATGGGTGCCCAGAGTTGCTTGGGAAACATGGCTTTTAAGATACTATAAGTTCTAGCCAATCATCTCTTCTTTGACCTCAGAACTTAGACTAGTTGCTGCACATTAGGAAGGGAACTGCTAACTTCTTAGAACAAACTGGGAAAAGGTGACTGGTTCTCTCAAGATTCAAGGGGTGTGAGTAAAAAACAACATATGACTTATTAAAGTCATGTAATCCTTTAAGCTTTTAAGGCTGTTTCTGCTAGATTCTTACCTCCTAAGAAATAGCATGTAGATCCATGTTAAAAGGCTTTGTAAGAATAAGAATTTTTTAAAATTCTATACTATTAGATGTTCTTATCATTTTGTTGTTGTGATGCTCTGTCCTCATTAACCAAAGCCACAAATGGACAGTCCAATAATACATATTAAAAGCTTATATAAAGAATGGCAAAATAATAACTTAAACTAGAATCATTCTTCTGGTATCTTTACCCAAGGATTATCACTGAAGAGCAAGTTCTGTACTTGCTGTCATTCTCTTAAGCAGTTATGTATTCCCTAAACTGACACTTGGTCATGCAACATATCCTGTGAATAACCAAATGAAAAATCACTCAGATATCAACCCAATACAGACAACTCATTTTGTGAGCTTCTCATCAATTATATTTCCAAAAGTTTTTAATGAGTCACAATTATTTCAATTTCTGAAAATGTTACACAGACCATTTTCTATGTGAAGGAAGCATACATGTAACTCAAAAGAAGAGATAACACAAAATACACACTAGCCATATATGGATCTGAAGTCACTGCCTATAGTTACTCCTTAAAACCAGCAACTAATCAGTATAGGTCTCTGAAGTCTAATGCTTAGGACATAAAGTGAAGGCAGCCACTCATGCCTACTTCAGTAACACCATGAGGCCTTCTATGTGCTTCTCTAACAGTTTATACATTTTGCCCTGTCCTGTGACTAATGTCATACAATTGTACATCTTTTCCCAATAAAAGTCAAATCTGACAAACATTTAAGTGTTTGTCTACAATGTACATTGTGATATGATAAATTCTGATATAAACTGGGTAAGATCTATGACCTGAAGAAATTTATAACCTATGGGTCAGGTAAGACTTATGACCAAATTACCACAGCCAAAGGTTCTCATATGGCAAGTGTCTGACAATGGTAGAGCAGAAGTTGCAGACTGGTAGTTCCTGGCCCAAAGTTGGGTGAAAGTGTCTGCAAAAAACTAGTTTTCACCAATCAATCAATGATTCAGCTTCCCTTGAAAACCGTCAGTGGGTCAATACTTCTGACAGCAAAAGTGGGCTACATTTAGCAAGCACTCCACTGGCCACAGACTTCACCACTCCTTACTGTCTCACTCAAGCCATCTTCACTCATTGGTACTATCTATTTGACCCCTATTTGAGTCTGTCATCCCTAGTTTAGATAACACTGAATCCAAAAGGTATCAAAACAGGGCATATCAGTTGTGATGAGAAAAGTTTATCAGAAAACACAAGACCTAAATTAAACATGGAAGAAGAGAGTAAGAAAATGTTTTCTAAGGAAAAGTCCTGGGAAATGAGGACAGAAAAGTAAAATAAGGCATGAAGCCTATGAAATAAACAAATAAAAAGATTAAAAAAAAAAAGTCAAGACCTGCCAGAAAGGAAGGGACAAGACACAACTAGTTTAGGACAAAGTCAAGAAGAGTAGCCCCATGCTGACAGACCTACAACCTCACAGGCAGTTGAGTCAAGGGTTATATAAACCTTAACGAGTCTTAGTGCCAATTCTCTCATGAATGTTAATCTATAGGACCATTAAAAATAGTTTCTGGAGAACCCACCATGCTGGGTCAGGGAGGATCCAACCAGAAGTCAACTAGTCAGCCTTCCTGGTGAGCAGCGCGAGTGGCACAGACTCCAGGAAGAGAAAGATCAGTGCCTCCCGAGAACCCACCATGCTGGGTCAGGGAAGATCCAACCAGAAGACAACTAGCCAGGCTTGCGGCACAATGGGTTCCAGAAAGAGAAAAGTCAGTGCCTCCATAAGCCTACGGGGGCGGGGGCTGAGAATCAACAAGCCCTCCCCCAAGTAACCTGCTGGTTTGGAGGACCGGTTAAGTTGATAGCAACAAAGGTACATAAAGCAACTAAATGCTTGTATTGTTTAGTTGATTTTGCAGGCCTGGGGCCAGCAGTCTGAGCATCTCTTGGGAAGATGATAGTATGCAAGTAGCAAATATGAGGGATTCCCTTCTATCTTGTCTTTGAGGCCCAATATTGTCCTCACTGTTTTGCTTTATACAATATTCAGTTTTGATTGGTTTTATTCTGTTTTGTTTTTGGTTTGATTTTGCTATACCTGATGGAATGAACAACTATTGTGAAGATAACAAGATATACTGTAGTAGCGATCATTTTCCTAGTGTCTTGCTTTGAAGTTCTGTACCAATTCTACTGCTTTGTTTTGATTGACTTTGTTCTGTCTTGTTTTGTTGGATTTTACTATCTTTAAAATAAAATTTTAAAAATAAAAATAAATAAAAATAAAAAGTTTCTGTAGGAACAGCATATCTCCTTGTTCATTACCTTAAAAGTTTAACCCAAATAATTAAGAAGCCGAATATGTTTTCTCACCATAGGCAGACAGCATTTGCTTTCTGTATTATGCCTTAAAATGGGATGTTCCACAATCTGTTTTTCTTACCAAAATCTTAATTGGCCAAAGAGAAATGAAGTAATCAGGCCTAATGTGGGTTCTATTATTTAAGCATGTTTGGTGAAGGTTGGTACTGGGGGAAAGCCCAGAAATTTCCCATAACAGTCACTCATTAACATGTTCTATGCATCATTAACCTCCAAAGACTAATTAATTTGATTAAGAACAGACACTTCAGTTGTGCAGTTGATAGATACTTCATAAGCAAAAGGCATCTGAGCAAGAAATACTTAGCTTCTTGCCGCAAGGCTGACCCTCCCGCAAACCTGCCACCAAAGGAACATCACCGTGACCATTTCAGCAGGCAAGGGTATCACCAATTTGGTTTTTCTACTAAGGAAATGCTTTGCAGGGACTGGGAAATGGGAGGGCAGGAGAGGGATTAAAAATATTGTCACACAGGACTTACTCTATCAGCTCCATAAAGGAAACAAAAACTCACCCTTTCAGAGTCCTTATGCCCTACAAAACTTTGCAAATTCATCACTTGTGTGATAGCCACTCCCCTTATACCACCATCTCTACCATTCTGCAGGAGAGAGTATACAGGTGCTTCACAGTCAAGCACTCCCTGCCCCAAGGTGGTCCTGAAAGCCAGAGCCACAAACTACATCAGTGTGACCAGTTAGGCATCTATCCTGACCCCAGGGAAGGAACAATCTCTGGCCAGTGCTCAGAGGCTAGAGATTCTCCCAGTTAAAGGATGGAAGAGAATTCTTCTAAATAAAAACAATTATCTGAGGCGAGAAGCAGACTTTTGCCTCAGAAGTAGTGAAAACCAAAGGAACAGGAAGTGAGGAATGGCTGAAACTAAAAAACAGACGCATTAATCCAGTGGATAAATTTGGAATCCTAGGTTCTTCGAGAGTTTTGAAAAGTCCAACATGCCACGGATTACCATTTTCTTTCCTATAACACTTACTTTTACCCTTGTATGCCTACAAATGAGTACTTTCAAGAGATTTGTTTCCAATGGAACAACCACTGCTGTCCCATGGGAAACTAGTAATAAAAGTACCACCACTGTTAAGATGTGACACAGCTTTAAAAGTCATTAACTTTGAGTGTACACAAGAAAGACATGAACAATTCCTATAAACACATCTTTGATTTCATGTCTTACACATCAGAATTAACTGTGAAAACTGTAGCACAACTAATACCTATAAGTGATGCCATGATCAATTTCTTTTTCCAACACAATAGATTATTCCCAGCACTAAGTGGTTTCACACAGTGTGTCCATACTTAAGAATTCTGTGAGGAATGTCGCTTCAAAGAGGAAAATAAGTATGCTAACATAACATAAAAAGTACTGATCACAAACAGCTGGGTGTGGTAGTACACGCCTGTAGTTCCAGCATTCTGAAAGGCTTGACACAGGACCATCCCAAATTTGAGCCAGCCCGAGCAACTTAACAAAACCCTGACTCAAAATTTTAAAAAAGTGAAAGGGCTGAGGATGTAGCTCAGTGTGAAGGCCCTGAGTTCAATTCCCAGTACTACCAAAAAAAAAAAAAAAAAAAAAAGTACTGATCACAGAAACAGGGTGGCCAAATTCCAGTCCTATCTTTCTGGCAAAAGGTACAGCTAAGGATTTCACTAGGATAAAGGGATACGGAAATTCTACACAAGTGATTTTTGATTCTTCAGGAATGAAACCTCTAATAATGCATTATTTTCTCCGAGCACAATAGAGGCAGATTAAAACATCAAAACAAACAAACCAAAACCCCCTTACCTCCATCTGAGACATTATACTCCATTCTAAACCACGTTGCTCAGGAGTTTTCCAGAACCAGGAAATGAGATCAGGCCATTTTGTGACTTTATAATCCTCAATTCTGACAATTCATGTCTGACATCCATTCAATGAAAATATTAGTACATAAACCTTGTGTTACAAAATGTATGCCAAAAGATAAAAATAAAACTTGGTAGTAACTCATGTCTGGACATGTAATGATTAGGGGTTTTGTTCTTCTTGCTTTTAAAGTAGTTAGAATTTAGGTAAATGTTTCTGAATTACAAAGAAAAAATATATAAGAACTTTCCTATTTCTCCTTCCCCTAAAGGGAGGAAGAAGGATTTGGAAGAGGTTTGATTTAAACAAACACATTTGTACAAACATCAGCTTTCCTTCGTGTTCAGCATTTCTTTCCTCCCCCACTCCATACAAAAGCGGGGGAGAAGGGGTGACAAATGACATAAGAGGGTGTAACGACCTTCCCTGGCTGCAGCTGCTCATAAGGAAAGCTGTGCCAGGACACCCAATTTTTGGAGGGGATGCTCTGAGTCGCTATCAGTTTCTATTACTTATATGTGTCCTAACTTTTCAACTGGAATCACATTCACTTTTGACTAATATCTGTGGCATCCCTTGGTGCCTGTGCAAAGCCCAAGCATCAAGAATCCATAAAATGGATATAAAAATTCAAATTTACTTGCATTTATCACCATGCTCACTGCTACATATGGATTAAGCACCAAGGTTCCTTCAAACATTTTCTAGGTTTAACACACCTTCCTTACCTGGTTACCTCAAAACTTAAAACTGAAGGTCACTAAAATCCAGACAGCAGAAACCTAGTATTAAATCAACTGAATTTACCCACAATTTTTCCAAAACACACCTGCTGTAATACAGAGAGGTACAGGAATATAGTCACTTAGTAAAGAAAACACAGAGTTTTAAAATGTCAGCCACCTGGCCAACAGTTAGGTCACTAACTTTATTAGCTAGCTTACCGAGGTGGAATCTCATTTTGCTCATTTTTGCATGGGGCTTCTTGAAGTTTATGTGTGTTATGAAATGATTAGCTGAAGCCCAAAAGCAAACTGTTTCTTTTTATAACACTAAGACATCCAAACACCCTCAACTTAAAAAAATTTGTCTACTATATCATTTTCTGTATTTCAGAGGTATAAGGCAGTGTGATTTCTCTACTTCTGGTTTCTGAAATGTCTGAGGAGATATGAAGACAAGGATCTGCAACAACAGAGTATTCCAGCCACTATTTTACACAAACTGCTTTCTACCATTAAAACATGAAACTTCCTTTTCACTGAAATTACAAGTGCAAAGAATGAGATGATCTGTGAGACCTCCATCCTTAAATACATTAAATTTCACTATGTCAAATAAAAAGCTGGCTGTGAAACAACATACTTTTGTTACTTTTTCTTTCTTATTCATTTATCAAACCCTCTAAAAAAGATGCCTCACCTTTTCTACACGGTTCATATCTATTCTTCCCCCCGTACTAGATCATTTACTTTTTTTTTTTTTGATCATTTAGTCTTAAAGAGTGAGTCCTAGCAGCAAATTCTACCTGCTAAACTATACCTTAGCCAAATAATACTGTACCTATGGGACTTGAAACTGTTTTTTAGAGCAAATCACCAGCATACATGATCCAATAAAAAATTATGGTGAATGTTAATTTTTTATTTTTAATTATAATAAAACATACATTTGCTGTTTATCTCCCTCAAAATACCACCCCCTTGCTTCAAGTGCACTTATCCCAACCCAGTTGCCACTTTCTGAGGCAATTTGGGAAGTCTTGTTTCATGAGTGCCTTTAGTGGCACTATTGTGGCTGCCCTAATGTCCTGAATCAATTCAAAATGTTTACCTTTCATGTTCATTTTGACTTTGAATTGCTTCAGAAGTTACATGGTAGCAGATTTGGTGAGTAAAGAGAATGATAAGTGTTATGTCTTGTGTTTAGATGTCCCCCCAAAGAGTCATAAGGTGAGGCTTTTTCAGAGGCGGCTGGATCTGGGTGTGATGCTGGGACTGATTTATCGTGCAATGGTAGGCTCAAGTACTACTGGCCCTAAGTAACCTGGATAAGATGTAAAGGATAGAAAGAGCTGTGGTCATCCCTTGCTTGCTTTGCTACCTTCTGGCCACCATGAACTGCTGCCCCTCTGCCATGTGCCACACTGCCTTGGAACCAGCCAATTATGGACTGAAACCTCTATGAACTATAAGCCAAATAAACTTCTCCCTCTTTAACTTTGGGTGTCAGGTATTTTTTATCAGCAATGAGAAAAGTAACTAACACAAAGATACACTGTAATGTTTTTACAAGCTGCCTTTTCACTGGATTGCACTCAGCAGCATTCACCATATTTTTTGTTACACATTCTAAAGACACTGATGAAAGAAGACTTGCAGAATTGCTTCAGAAAGTGGCAAGAACCATGGCATAAGTGTGTTCAAAGTAAGGAAGAGTATTTTGAAGGGATAGCAATGTGTCTTTTACTGTAATAAATTAATTTAACATCAACCTTATTTTCTGATCAGCCCTTGTACGTGTTTAGAAGTTCTATGAACAAACAACCATAAGGAACTCTTCTTGGAGATTCACTTATAGACGCAAACCTAAACAATTCATGTGTATTTCTAGAAACTCTGTATCCTTTCTGTGCACTAGGGAGAGACATAAGTTATTCAATTCACAGGATATCTTCACATATAAGCAGGAAATCAAAGCCATGGGTCTTACTGAACTCCAAAATCAGCGAGGTCAGTGACCTTGAGACAGCTGTTCTGTGAACAATTAGAACTTCTCTGACTAAAACTTTCTATGAATCCAAATTCTCCAATTCTACCAGTCACTTTTTTATAGATACCATGATCAAATCCAAGTTTGTTGAAGTCTCTGTTCAGCTTGTCCTGTATCAAGTGACTCTAACAAGAATCCTGCAACAAGCACACACCCTTGGGGGCACGGGGAAGGTTGTTGCTGCACACTTCCCCATTACCAAGATTAGCGTCATGAGTCCTCTTCAGTGACAGGGTGGTCTGTCCTGTGCCCTGAAATACAGGGTATCAAGCTGCAGGCACCATCCGCGCAGAAAGGCACTCTGCTACACTGTGCTGAGCAGGTACTCTGGCTAAGGCTCTGCAGGCTAGCTCCTTTCTCCTCACTCCCATATTCAGACATGAATCCTGTCAAATAAAGGGTGCTCTAATCCCAGGCCTGTCTGTCCACATGGTCACACAAGTATGACTCAGCAAAACTGAGCCGGCAACAACATTTACTTGCAACAAACTCAGCAGTGATCAATAAGCCAAAGCAAGCTTAGATTTGGTTAGGTTTACGCTTGCACAAACACAAAGAAAAAACCACCCACTCTCAAACCCAGAGAACTAGTGCAGAAAGCACCTGCACCAACTCGTCAGGATGGTTTATAAGGTCATGAATGCCTAAGAAAAGATCTTTTATTCCTAGGGGCATGAGACAAATGGCAGGCCTTTCACACTGCTGGTGTCAATATTTATCTAAGGCCTGGATATTCATGATGGTATAAAACCAGCACCTTTTCAATTCACTCATTCATGTAATTTGCCACTATAAAGCCCCAAAACAGGGATTCATTTACAGCTTAGGTTTCATCTCTTCTATTGCCATACAAGCAGCTGGCTGTAGGACCCACAATCTATGTCAGAAATAATGCTGGCAGTTTGAGAATAATGGATTCAATGTATTTCAGAACTGTCAATATCAAATGGCACTGGACTTGATGACAACAAAAAGGCAAGGAAAGGAAACAAACAACCTGTTTTCTTTCTTCCTATGGCATGCACGCTTTCTGCACTGGACATGAGCAAAGCTTAGACCTTACTGTAAAGTAACTAGACCTGAAGAATTATGTCAGGCATTTCTACGTGTGACTTACTCACATAACAGAATTATTTCAGCTACTAATACCCAAAGACACAAGAAGCTCTCAGGAAGACCTTGCTATTTAATAGCTCTGTTTAGGCAGCTCCCACTCTCTTAAACTACTTCCATCATACCTTCTCTTTAGGCCCCTGCACCAGTATGGCCAAACCCTTCAGAACTTGCAATAACAAGCAGCCAGCAGCAACACATGTGCAATAGGTTCACCATCACTGTCCTACAACCTCACCCCAAATAATCACAATTTTCCTTCACAGATAAAAGTCAGAAAAAATAACTAGATCATTAATAACAACTTTAAGAAGTTCTACTGAACTTTTGATAACAGCTGTGCAACACCCAGGTTTACAAATAGTTCTATTTTTTGTCTTCCCATGACTCAAAGTCCTCAGCAGATGTGACAACACAGAGCTCCCACAGTTAGCTCTGGTGGCTTCTTCCAAGAAGACATACTGCTGTGGAAATTCAAGAACTAGAGAAGGATGGCACTCTCTCTGGTGGGCAATTAAAGAAGAATGTCCTTTAAC
Organism: Dasyprocta punctata; assembly: GCA_004363535.1. Lineage (NCBI taxonomy): Eukaryota > Metazoa > Chordata > Mammalia > Rodentia > Dasyproctidae > Dasyprocta > Dasyprocta punctata. Next base: position 57,363 of record RJWM01007508.1, on the reverse strand, counting down.
ATCTCTTGCAAAGTTGCCAGGCAAGAGACATTACACAGATTTCACAAACCAACTCAATATGACTTCCTAAACCTATTCTTATCCCACATATACAATCCTTCCCAACTAGATTCTTCCTCCCACATCCCACCATAATATTCTGAATACTCGATGCAGCCTGATACAGACCCTCCTACATTCTAGCAGGTTGCAAAACACCCCCACCATTTCCTTCTTAGCAAAATATGACAGCAAATAACAAGCCACCACATATGAAGTACCTGTGGCCTGCAAGGAGCCACTCTCCCACCTCCTCTGCCTGCTGAGTGACAGCAGGCAAATAGCCCAAAATGGTAGCAGGTGAAGGTGTGGTTGATTTTTTTTCTTATGTAAAAATATACATGACATTTAAGCATCCAATATTTCCTGATTTACACTGAAGTTAATAATTCACAAATCAACTAACTTTCATCAAGGATCAGAAAATTTAAAGGTTGTTTGTGCAAACACTCCTGTTCTTGCTCTTATTTAACAGCTGGTTTATTTAAGTGATGGCTTCTGTTGCCATGAGGAGCAGGTAGCACTTCAAGATGTTATTTGTAGAGCCAAACACACCACTACATCCTTTATTTCACCTCTGAGTTCCACAGTATTCAAACTTTCATGCTTATTTTGCCTCTCAGATGGAATAAGTACATAATCATGGTAGTACAAAAATACAGCACAAAATGATACTATTTTGCTAAAACATTACTGTGCTTATGCTTTCCCATTTCTAATTTGGCCCCTCAAAATGGACATAACCCAAAGATGCCAAGGAAACCATGGAGTAATAGGTATGGCAGCATCCAAGAGGTGAGCTGCCTAGATCTCAGCCCAGACTGTCTCACTACATAAGGAAGAAGCACTCTGAACCTCAGCACTCCAGCTCCCTCTCCCCATGAGACCCTGCATTCTCTATTTCTCCTTCTTGATCTTACTTAACTTCATTCTCTCTCATTTTTTAAGAAAATGTTATAGCCAGAGCCAGAATCCTATGCCTTCTCCAGCCACTGTCTGTGTCTCCACCTCTTGCAGCACAGGAGAATTAATTATCAGTTACTGGTTGTTTCAACCAAAGAAAGTTAAGCTGAGGGCACGAGTTAGCTACAAAGCTATGGACTAAACCATGCTACACAGCATGGGTTTCTGAATCACAATAGCAAGGCCACATAAAGGTCCACCTGAGCCTTGTTAAAGAGGTTACACATTAACCACCACACACCTCAAGGAAGATCCTATCACCTCCACACCTTTTATAACATGCCTTTAAAAAGACTTTCTGGAAGTTGTTACAGTGGAACTTGAAATAAATGGAAATGAGTCTGAATCTTGGTTTGGTTTTGTTTTTAATAAACAATGAATTACAGTGCGTACAGGTGGTTCCGAGAAAGAAACCAGTTAAACCTAGTAGGGCAGAAAATAATAGCTAACCCAAAAGGACAGATCTGTAGAACAGCCAGCTTAAGGTTACCTCAACAGGTGTGTGCAGCGAAGTGTTTCAGGGACAAGAGAAAACAGTGTTTTGGACAACGCAGCAGTAGAAAAGTCATGGGTCACACACAATGTGTTTGGAAATGAATGAACGCCTGATTGATATTAAGCACCTGATCTGTGCTGGGAGGGCGGCTGGGCTTTAGGGCCACACACATCAGTCAGGAAAGCTCTGCCTTCAATCAGTTCCTAATCCCAATGGGAAAACCAGGGCTAAGCCAGGAAGCAGAAGGTTCTCTGGAGGACATCCTGGCACAAAACAGCAGCCGCAAAAAAAACAGTGCTCTCTAGGTATCCTGGGATGGCTCTAAGAGGAGGTTAACTATGGCCTAGTGGGGTTGCGGGGGTGAGAATCTGAGGCACATCAGGGAGCAGGCACAAGCAAGCCTTGCAGTGCGGAGAAGCTTGGCTGCTAAGGAAACAACACAGTCCTATGTGGGCCTCCATTCATGGTGGTGCACTCCTGTAATCCGAGGTCTCTGGATGTTGAGGCAGGAGGAGAACCACAAGTTCAAGACTAGCCTGGGCTAAATACAGTTCAAGGTCACCCTGAACTACATACTGAGACCCTGTCTCTAAAAAGCAAAACAACAAAATGAAACAAAACCAAAGAAAACAAAACCTGACCACAATGGAAGGCAGGAGGCAGGGAGGTAAAAGGACCTAAAATCACAAAGACTTGCTGCTGAGCTTTTAAAATGCAGAGCCCACTCCTTGATACCATAAATTCTGGCACCAGGATCTATCTAGGAGTTTAAAAATGCCTACTGACTGTCTGGAGGACTGACCAAGCTGTGACCAAGTAGTTATTATCACACATGTCTTCAGAGGTTAGCCCACTGACCAGGCTGTCAGTGTCCTTTCGAATTACCTGGAATGTAAATGCAAAGTGCCTTCTTGCAAGCTTATCACTTCCAGCCCAGGATCTTGTGTCCGCTTAGTTCTAAAATGGGACTAAGGAGTAAGAAATTAAAAACAAAAACAGAGTGTCTGATCATCTAAACCCTGGTCTGAGCTTCTAAATGCTTGCAGAGACTTCAGTATCTAACCTCCTTAAGTAACTCAGTGAGCCACTTTCCTTCTGGTTTCTTGCTTTAAAAGAAACTCACAAGATCTTGACTTCCTTTCCCATTAAAAGCCACCACAGCCATAGTTTTCAATTAGTTGTGTCAGCCAACCACACTGCAGCTGCCCAAGTTCAATACATTGTCCCTCCCCCAGGTTCCGGCCTCCACCAAGCACTTCACACCTCCCTATTGTAAACCTGTCCAAAGCAATTACCCTGCCTGTATTTGGACAGCCTCAGTACTTGTATTTCTGTCTAATTTATGGCTGCAAAGCTCAGATGGCAAAGCCAGGCTTGCCCTGGAGCAGAGGAAATGCAGAGAAAATGGTTCAGATTCAGGATAAACGCATATGCACAGCAAATTTTCTTGAGTTACAAGAGAGTAAATTTTCCCATTCTCTTAATGGCAAACTGTGTGATAAACTTCCCTATAGTCTGAAATCTGTGCATAATTTATGCCTTTCAAAAAAGAAAGAAAAGTCTGGAGTCTGGATATCCTACAAGAATAACCATTACCCTTTTTCTGCCACATTTACTGTTTCTCTCAGGATTACAAACAAGAGGGCAGGCTACAGACAGTTACTAACTTACTATTTTTTGACTTTATGATGGCTCAACATTCAGTATAACCCATAACTGGAACTGTGAATTGGGATCATTTCCCCAGCTAGTGATATACCCTATGATGGATCATTCTCCTCCTCCCTCCCTCCTCTACCTCCTCTTTCTCTCTCACTGCAGAGGCAGCAAGGCATAGCTCTCTGTCAATCACACAGTCAGGAGGCATGACCAACACTTCACCCTGCACTGTTAAGTGACAATATCACTAGGCTAGGTATATTATAGGCATTTTCAACTTTTGATTGATTGTCAGGGTAGAATCACATCATATTTCAAAGAGCATCTGTATTGCCCTTTATATGTCTACGAGAAGAGCTCAAAGCCTTAAAAACAAAGCTCTTCTCACCTGATGAAGTCAGAACATCATCCCAACCTGGGAAACATCTTGCTGAAATCATACTATCTTTTAAAAAGTGCTCTGCCTACAACTGAACAAGAAAGAGAGAAATAACCCAACTAAAACACAGGCAAAGAATATGAGTAGACAAATAGTAAGCACATGAAAAGATGCTCACGATCATTTATCATTAGAGAAATGCAAATCAAAACCACTTCAGACCCACCAGAACAGCTAAAATAAAAAAGACAGGTAATATTGGCAAGGTTATAGAGAAACTGGAACCTCATAAAATGCTGGTAAACATGTAAAATGGTGTACACAACTGCTTTGGGAAACAGTCTAGCAGTACCTCAAAAAGTTAGAGAGCCACCTTACACGATCCAGCAATTTCACTGTTAGTATACACCCAAGAGAACTGAAAACACACATTTCCTGCAAAAACTTATATCCAAATGTTTACACCAGTATTATTCACAGCAGTCAAGAGTAGAAACAACTTAAAGATCCACCAACTGATAAATGAACAAAATGTGGTACATCCAAACAACTAAACATTATGCAGATATAAAATGGAACGAAGAACTGAAATGTGCTACACATGGAGGAACCCTGAAAATATCAGACTAAGCGAAAGAAGTCGGCCACAAAAGGTAATGGCCTGTGTGATTCCAGTAAGTGAAATTCTACAATAGGCAAATTCACAAACACAAAAAGCAGGTACTGCTGGGGCCAGGGAGGAGGCAGGAGCAAAAAGTGGGAACCACAAATGGGCACAGAATTTTGTTGTAGGATGATAAAAATGTTCTGGAAAGAGTGATGATGATGGTTGTACATCTTTGAACATACTAAAAACTCAGAATCTCATCACATAAAAGAATGGCCGTGGTAGTTGAATTATATCTCAAAAATTTGTTATTAAAAAAGAAAAAAAAAAACTCTTGCTATCTTAGCAGGCTCTCAAAATTCCAGATTGAAAATGTTTCCTAAGCCAGGTGTGGTGGCGCATGCCTTTAATCCCAGCACTCGGGAGGCTGAGGTAGGCGGAGTGTTGTGAGTTTGAGGCCGGGCTTGGGCTACAACGCAAGCGCAAGATTGGCCTGAGCTACATAGTGCGACCCTGCCTCAAAAAAAACTAGGGCTGGGAGTTTGGCTCAGTGGCTTAAGTGCCTGTTTGGCAGGCGCAAGGTTGTGAGTTCGATCCCTGGTGCCGCAAAAAAAAAGAAAAGAAAAGAAAAGAAAATGTTTCCTAGCTACTTCTACACTACAAATATGCAGAAATAACCCTTTCCTCTAAGTGCCAGAAGATAGGAAGTACAGGCCAGATAAAATATCCACATTTATGAAAGTAAAAAAATGATACCACCATTAAAACTCCCTCCTATTCAATTACCCCCTTTTCTGCTTCCCAAATGGTACTACACTCACTACCAAACTTTTCTGCCCATGAATCTATGAGACATGAAACCCTCAGCTGGAGTTTATCCTCCTGTAGAAAACAAATTCTCGGAATTCTGAAGAAGCATTTTTCTTCTTCACTTAAGTAATTATTTAATAAGGCTGTGGAAAGCAGAGTTCCCAATAGCCAGCCATTCAAAAATTAAGAACAAGCCAGAGGCAGGAGGAAATGTCACCATAACAGGGAGAAAATAAATTAGTTAGATTAAGATTAGCATCTAACCCCTTTCTGTGGTTGGGGCAGGCAGATTTTGAGTAAGAGCATGCTATTTATGGAAAAGACCTTCCAGAGGGAAACCTGGGAGGCGGAGCTGTTTAGCTATATGTTTCAGTACTATATTAAAATGTACTGAAGTTGATTGAAAGTGGAAATAAGTAGCCAACAGCTCTCCCTGAATAAGTAGGCTACTCTTTGATTGCCAAAAGCAGGTCCTCCTGCACTTCAGGGACCACACCACTGCACTGCCTTGGCCAGCAAAGATGTAGTTAATTGGAAGGCCCCAGAATCTATTGGGACCAGGATGCTATCCAACATCAAAGAGATTCCAGTTGCACCCCTTGTGCAATAAACTCCTTTCACCCAACATCATTCACACTTTCAGAGTGCAAAGTTCACTCTGATATTGGTGGCTTTCTCACTTTGTAGCTTTTTTGGCAAGTGCCCCTTGGCCTGGTTGTTCATTAATATATAATGAGAACATTAAAAGCATTGTTTCTCCTTCTAGAGAGGCTGTGGCCAATTTAATAAAGCGAACATTGTCCCTACAGTGGGGGAACCACCTTGAACCTGGCAGAGAATTCAAAGATACACAGGCCAGAGGATGTGTGTACTACATGCACATACAGAGTTAAGTATTTCACAAGATGTTTTTGATATTCCCACATGGCAAAGGGGCAAAATGAAAATGGTTATCTTGCCTCACAAAGCGACCTGTTATTTTTTGCCCTTATCCTTTCAACACCAAATGACTCCTCACTTTTAAAACCTTTACAGGAAGTAGTGATCTCTGTGGCATGAAGATGAACAAGAAGCTAGAACTGCCTGCAAGAATACTACTTCAGGCGCTTTTACTTTTCAAATCAGACACACACAATGACAGCTCACTTTTGAAACCATGTTTACTTTGCTGAAAGCCACATTCTAAACACAGGCTTGTGTGTAGAAGGGAAGCAGCTTATAGTCCAACCTTGTTTATGTTCCAAATAGGTTTGACAGAAAAACCACATCAATTTGTTTTAAAATAATTTCCATTTGCTGGAAGCTGTTCCTGAAGGGTTCTCACCCACACTAATCTGTTCTGATTCCTACCAGCTGTAGGTACCAGGCTCACGGGCCACAAACAGGGTGGATGGGGTACAGACAGGCTGGGCTGACTCTGCAGAGTTTGAAAGCGATCTGAATGCTACAAAACATGCACCATTCCCCCCTCTTGAACATATAATCAACACAGGTTAAAGAATACAAAAATGTATCCTGGTTTAGCATCAAAACTTACACCACGCTTCCTGGGAGCCCCGTTTTCTATTTATTCCTAGGCTCTCTCAGAACCACACCAGCTCTCATCCTAAACGTATGGATTTCTGCTCAAGTTATAAGTCCTCAGTTCAGACACCAAAATAATTCATCAGCCTGAGAATCAAATTTTAAAAAGGAAGAAAAGTCAAAAAGAAAATGCCCGTGAGTAACCCCCCAAAAGCTTTCAGCCTCACCATCCAAAGAAGTGCAGATTAAAAGAATCCAAAGTAATTCTCATGTATTAAACTGGTGGTATATGGTTAAAGAAATAAAAAGCACCTCGTGTTTGTGAGGCTCTGTGAAAAGCAAGCACAAGATCACATGTTAACAGGTAGCCTTTCTTGGGAGAAGTAGTGTTTCAAAAATCTTAAGAATTTGCATATCCAGAGCCATCCAGACTTGATAACAACCTAAGGAAATAAGAAATGTAAATCTATTCATGTATATGGTATAAGGATGTTCAACAAACTTAAGGGAGAAAAATATAAATTCTCAATACCATGGAAAATCTAATTATGATTTAAACCATATTTTTTTAAATTTAAACCTGGGGAAACTATTGATAATACTGAGTCTGCAAACTACATCTTAAAATAGATATTTAACTGCAGAGATTATCAGAAACCCATATAGCAAAGTGATAATATTTGTCACTGGATAATGAGTTCAGTTATTTTTCTTTTGTAATTCCCTCCTTATTCCACAAATTCCTAACATTTATCACCAAATAAATTAAAAGTAAAGACATGGTAACTAAGCTAACAGGTCAAGAGCATAACGCTTCCTTCAGAAGGACACCCTTCCAACTAGTCCAGCTCACCAGGTATGATCACAACCTGGAAATCTCAATAACCAATAATATGCTCACAAGAAGGTCAGACATACATAACTACTGGGTAGGGTTTTACCACCCCATGCCACCTGATGGGAGAGTCATGCATGTACCACTGGTGGTTCAAGCTTGCAGGAACGCATTAAGATAGATGTCTAAGGACAAGCTTACCAGGCCAAACACAGCTTTGTATCTATCCTTCATTAGCATCTCTGGGAGACTGGCCAAAGGGGATCCACACTGAGCCAGGTCAGCAATACTCCTCTGCCAAGGACACAGATCCTATGTGTTTGAAGATGATGCAGGCGCTGATGCCTCACACCTGCAGCTCACTCAGAAAGGGGCCAGATTTAGAAGCCTATCTGCCTCGAGCTTCCTGTTGTAGAAGTTTCTCTAAATTTGTGTTGTTACTTTGGCTCTGCCTGCTGAGGGCATGGTAACCTGTGTTGAATATAATTCCCTTTGGTCAAGGAGAGGACTCATTCCTTCTGCCAGCAGCAAAGAGGGAGAAAAACTATCTAGGCCTGTTCATCATTTCTGTCAAAGTAGAGGTCTTAGCAAAGTTACTAAGAGCCCAAGCAACCAAAACCAGCTGCCTGGCGAGGGCTCAGCATAAACTGAGCAGAATAACCACAAGGGGAAGGGTGTCTAGACAGCCTCGGTCTATGTGAGCAGCAACCCTCCTCAAAGCAGACACCACAGTGTGGCTCCAGCGAAAGAGCAGATGAGAAACCATGTCAACAGTTGGGAAATGTACCGTGAGCTCCTTGGCCAAGCACAACTTAGAAAAGAGCTAGAGTCCAGCCGACCTGCCAAGGATAGCCACAGGGAATCCAGGAGGGAAGCAGTGCCCTGAGACCCCATGTGGGACATAGGTCACAGGCAATGCTTCTACTAAAAAAGAATCTGAGTGACTACACTTGGACATGGGAGAGACTAAGAAGACTGCCAGTTTTCAACATGGCAGGTAAACAGCCTGCGTGTCGTCTTTTGAATTCAGCTCTGTATTTTCTTCTTTGCATTCTTTTAGGTTTCTCAACATCAATATTTTGGTAGCGGGTAAAGGAAACTACCAAATAGACAAAGTACATTTAGGAATTATACAGCCAGATAAGCTCTGACAGGTCTAAGTTATTCCACTTCCCTGGAAAAGGTATTTCCAAAATAGGACTTTTAGAACTATATAGAATAAATGCCAGTATTCTTTTCTGTATCATCATTTGTACTGAGCATTTTATGGAACCCAGGCTTTGTGCTAGATTCTGGGAAAACAAAAACCTTTCTTGGAGCTTACAGACTAATGGAAGGTCCCGAGAGTAATCAAATAATCACCCAAAACATCTGCACACAGAATCCTCCAGATTCAAACTCAAGTTAAAGTAAATGTCAGCCATGGTTTCCATGGGAAGAGACATTTAAGATAGATGATTAGGCGCCTGCAAAGCGAAGATGAAAGGGCTTTTCTCAGATCGAGGAAACTTCATGCAAGGTACACAGGAGACATGAATGGTGTAAAGGGTCTAAAAAAAATCCCATGTGGTAGCAGGGGCTGATGAAGCCAGACAGAAGAGCACCATGAAGCTGGACAGGTGAGTGCACAGTCAGCAGCAGAATTCATGTATTCCCATTTGTGACTCTGCACAGACCACTCCACAATGGCTGTGGTGGCAGGGTGAACAGATAGGGGTAAAAAGCTCTGTACATTCCCTAAAGTCTGCATAACGGAGAACTTTTCGAAAGTTTAATACAAAATAATTTATGCAATACAAATCACAGTCACTTTCCCCCCTTTCTATCTTCTATTATTCTGTTGCATTCCTTCTTTTAAAGGGAGGGAGGTGGCAATGGGTCACTGGTGGCCACGGCATTCTCCCAAGACCACATGCATCCCCCAGAGCCGCCCAGTCCAAGACATGCCAAGGATTTCAGGCTGAGTATAAACTCCATCAGCAGGCTAAACTGTTTATATGTTCTTGAGTTAAAAATACACCACTTGGGTCAGGGTTAACACCAGGGCCTTATCACCAAGGCTGTTTGTGAGCTGGTTACACAAGGCTGGACTATGACTCGCCCATCTTTTAGAGGTGCCTTGATCTGCAAACTGTCTAATGATACATCAGTGAGATTACAATAAAGCCACCAAATATACACGCATTTGAGAAAAACACTTTCCAAACCCAAGGATACTTTACTGTTTATAAATAGTTTACTTTTTTTGATCCCCAGGCATGTAATATTCGCAGTTGCTCCAGAAACCAAAGAAACATGGAACAGGAACACAAACCACAACCTAACAGAAACAATAAACAACAGATGGCAAGACATATGCGCATGCTGCCACCCCCTCACCAAAGAGGCAAACCAAAAATGGATTCTGGCATACGGGTCTACCAAGGCAGAAACATGCTCTTCAAAATCACATCCAAGACACAATTTATGGAGCACCAGCTGTATAGCCAGAACTCTGCTACTTGCATGGAGCAACCAAAGAGTTGAAATACCAATGTCCAGCCTCAGGGAATTCATAGATTTGAAGAGGAGTCAAGAAGAACTAGTGCTGTATAATTTTTCTAGCTACAGTAGTGCAGATAGCTGCAGATCTGAGCTCTACTGGTGGAAATTACTAAACCCTGAGCAAGTCATTCAATCACACTGCACTGCACGTATAAAACAGAGATGGAGCTGGGCATGGTGACACATGCCTGTGATCCCAACACTCAGGAGATTGAGGCAGGAGGATTGCCAGCAGTTAAAGGCCAGAGTGGGCTATGCAGTGAGTGTAAGACCAATCTGAACTGTATAGTCAGACTCTGTCTCAAAAAAAAAATAGAGATAATATATTTCATAGGATTGATGATCATAATATAGATGTTACCTGCTACACAAAATATAATCTGCTATTAACTGCTATAGTAACCTTCCTCGCATTTCTGTTATGTGTTATGTCTTGTTCTAAAAATTCTTTATTTCATTTTTAACCTCATACCAAGTTTAGTGAGGTAGATACAATTATACTAATTTTACATAAGAAACAGAGCAGAGGGAAAGTAGGTAAACTGCCAAGATCACCCAAGAAAACAGGCTCCAGAGGTGCCACTCTTACCATAGGGCCATGTAAGAACATGGCCACTTCATTCTCACCCTGACAACCCTTAAATCTAGAAACAAGAATGAAGGACTTCACAGAGGATGAAGACACTATGTTATCTCCCCTGAGACACTGGACTGCTCTAGTCTTTTCACTGGTGGACAATACCTAAACTTATTTAAAGGGCTCAAAACAAATGCTTAAATTCAGGCTTTTAGACAAGTTTCATGACATGTGTTAAAATGACATCTGTGTCAAAACAGAGGGCAAGGGTCTCAATAAGTAAGAACAGCAATCATACTGCTTTCCATATACAGACATGTCTATTTTAGGTATCATGATCTCATGTCCAATCACCCTGCTAATTTCAACTCAATGTTAATTTTTTTAAACTCTGACTAGAATTTTCCAACTACACTGTAACTTTAAGCTTTTGTGTTCCTTCTGCATTTAAAAAGAATGCCATTTCCCAATATATAACTCCCAGATGTAGAATTCACAGATGATTCATCTCACAGAACAAGTGTTCTGAGACATCAGCTCCAAATAGAGGAAAAACTTGGAATTCCCTTCTTCCTCAAAGTAAGAACTTGCCTCAATGTGCTTTGCTCAACAAAGTTTGTTTTCAATTATATTTCCAAATTCTTTTAACAATAACTGCACAGCGTCTGGCACCAACACATCTGATTCTTTGAAGTGGTTCTCAAGCAGAAACTAAAAAGGAGAAGAGGGGAAAGGAAGGGAGGACTGGCCATAATTTTTGGTTTAGGTCAAATATTCTCTCTAACATACAGAATCAGACAAACCACAAGATGTGACCTCTCACTGAGGCTCTAGGCTGCAAGGCACACTGAGTTGAAGAGAGCCTCAGTTTACCCGTTTATCACTGGCTGGCTGGGAAGAGGGCACAGATGCTCAGCACAAAGAACAAGGCCCTTCACTCACATGCAATTTCATAAACATTGTGAAGTCTTCCATGAAGGTCAATTAGAAATAATTATACTTTAGAGGTAAACCTCAGAACCCCCTGGAGAAATAAGGAAATGGTGGGATCCTTTCTGCTGTGAAAGAAGGTACCAAGCCCAAAACAGAATGCCATGAAGCAATGAACGATCATTTTTAAGGATTCCTAAACAATCACCTGGGCTCTCAGCAATGTATGAAAAGTTACTAATCAGTCACTGTAAGAATCCCCTGGGAGAGGACTAGTATAAATAATAAATTCACCAGAAGGAGGTCACATGAATAACAGAATGATTGACACTGACAAAAGAGACTCCTGGAAGAGTGGGGAGGTCCTCTGGCCTATTTTGATCTCAGAAAGCACAATGGAAAAATGTCATCTTTGGGTTCTAAACAGAGTTTTGGGTTTTTTTTAAGTAGTTTTTCTGAACTATTTATTTTAGTCCTAGAATACTCTAAATCCTGTTACACTGCTACCAAGAAGTTCCAAACCAATAATTGTGACTCCAACTTCACTGAATTTTATCTATATCCCCAAAACTCCAAATCCAAGAATATGCTATAAAGCAAAAAAAAGAAAAAAAAAATCAAACGTTCACCTTACGAAAATTTACATGATAAAAGAGTCAAAGAACTTGGCGTGGTGGCACAAGCCTATAATCCCAGCACTTGGTAGGCTGAGGCAGGAGGATTATTGCAAGTTTGAGACCAGCCTGGGCTACAAAGTGAGCTCAAGACCAGACTGAACTGCATAGCAAGACTGCCTCAAAAAGACAAAAGAAAGAAAGGAAGAAAAAGAAACAGACTCAAAAGAAGAGAAAAGTCAGACTTGCCAGAGAAGGCAATGGCAAATTCCATGCGAAAGAAAGGTGAATATTCAGAACAAAAGGTTAATGCTTTCTAGATTCTGCACGTGTTTTAAGGAGTTTAACTACATCAGGAATATTTTCAAAAACAGTGTATAATCCAAGAACTTCAAAATTGGAGAAACAGGGTTAAGGGTACAGCTCAGTGGCACAGCACTGGCCTAGCATGTATAACACCCTGGGTTTAATTCCCAGTACCACACACACACACACACACACACACACACACACACAAACCGGAAAAAAACAAAACTGGAGAAAGAAGCCACTGAGCTGTACATACTAGGCTGCTGAGAGTTTCCGCACTGAAAGGTACACATCAAAGACTTCCCTGGAAAAAGGGTCAAAGCTATTCTGAAATTTGTCATGTCATCTGCTTGTAGTCAGCAGCAAGCCAGCTAGAAAGGACAATGGGGCATGGGTAGTACCCTTCTTGTGGCTGTCACTACTAATTTGTTATAGGCTGCTGATCCAATCATTTTAGCAGTTCTATCAGCATCACCTGTAACTTCACTCAATTGTTCACTGAAGGCCTGCTTAGAGATACTGCCTGCAGTGGCCCGAAGAAATGATCCTTTAAAAAAATATACTTTGTTTTTGTTGTTTTGTTTTTTCCTTTGTCCCAGGAATCAAACTCAAGACCTTATGCTTGCCAGGTAGGCACTGTGCCACTGAGTTATATCCCTGACCCTCTTTTTTCAAAATCTAAGCTTTTTTTGGTATTCTGATTTTGAGATAGGGTCTCACTAAGTTGCCCAAGCTGGCCTCAATCTTGCAATCCTCCTGCCTCAGTCACTGGAGTAGCTGGGATGATAGGCTTTTGAACCTAGCTTTAAATCTATGATCTTAAAATGTTAAATCAAAGATGTAAAGTTTCCAGCTTTCATAGTTTTCTTTGGGCCAGAGGAAGAAAGGAGGAAAAGCCAAGACTCACTTATATGAACAGCTTGGAGCCTGAAGTATTTGAAATTTCAGATTTGTTCAAATTTTGGAATCTGTGCATGAGAATAGGACCCAAGTCTAAACATGAAATTCATTTATGATTCATATATGCTTTATACACATGGCCTGAAGGTGATTTTATATACTGTTTTAAATAGTTTTGTGCATGAAAACAAACTTTCACAGTATGGAATTTTCCACATGTGGTATCATGTCAGCATTCAAAAAATTTTAGGATCTGAAACATTTTGGATTTTGGATTTCAGATTTTCAGATTAGGAATGCTCTTTCTGTACTTTGAGCAGTATTAGCTTCTCTTCAGTAACAGCAACAGGCCCACAAAAAAGTCCCTCACTGAGGCTCACATCCTTTTTCTTTTTGCTGTTTGGGGATACATTTGAAGATTTCACTCAGAAGCAAAGAATACTTCTTTCTAAATACCCTAAATATCCTAAACACGTTCTGTTTACTAAATCTTACGATCCAATGAACAGTAAATTAATTCCTTTTGGCTTCAATGAGGATAGAATCATAAACCGGCAAAAAGGAGACTTAGAAGACTTACATCCCTTCACACAGAGGAAATTAAGTGACCGGCCTAAGATCATACTTCAAATCAGCAGAGAGCTAGAATAAAACTGCAAGGTCTCCTGAGACTCAGCCATGAATTTTCCCATTCTACCATAATCTTACCTTCACAACTGTAGAAAATTGATTTTTCCCTTTAGGTCAGTAATTTTTATCCCTGTTTAGTCAGGAACTCCTTTAAGAAGCTGACCAAAAATTGGAGGCCCTTTCTGCCCAGAAAGATGTATTAAGTACCAAGATTTCACATCCAACATATTTCCCTAGACCCCAAGTAATAATATTGTATTTGAGGTTAGTTAGTCTTTGTTTTATGACAGCTCAGAATTGAATAAAAGCTAAACACTCTAAATATTGGTTTAAATGGATCAGTATGGAAAAAAATATCCTTATCAGAGTTTCTAATTTTTCTCTTGGGCAAAGCACAGTCCTGGATCAGGTCGAACCACCCATAGCCAACAGCCCTAGACAGACACTAAAAATGAGAAAAAAGAGAAATTTCAGATGAGGTAGTCCTTGATAGCTACAAAATATTTATTGCAGTATGTTCTCTGGACCTCCTCTCCTCCTCCAGAGGAGAAAACCCTGTCCTACTTGAGCAGCAGCTTCTGCATTCATCATTTGGTTGCATCAACAACCTACTTCCTGGAAGCAATGAGTTCTTCTGGCTGTTTACAAAGTTTTGCAACCACTGAGAGCTGGTGTGCCAGAAACTCATATGAACCCAGGTAGAGGGAGAAAATCATAGACATACACACAAAAATTATCTTAGTTAAAAATAACATGAAGACTAGCATATGCGTGTTATTAAAGTAAATGAACACACACACAAAGGAAAGAAGGAAAAGTAAGATGTAGGCAGAATACATGATGCATGATACCAAATTAAGATACATCACTGAAGTCAGGCAAAAAATTCTTCCAATTTGTAAAACAGAATTTAAATTCATAGTTATGATTTCTCAATTCTAAGTTTTCTTGCCCATAATTTTTTTCTTAAACTCTTTGCTGTAAGCTTGTATTTTCCTAAACAGAGAATCCCCTATAAATGGTATGTAATCAAATATCATATATTTGTTTAATTAGGCTTAACAGATTTATGTGTTTTACTGACCGTGTTGGATACATTTCAAAATCACTGAATGTTTTATAATCTACCTGGAATTAGAATTTCAGAGACTACGGAAGTCATTTCATAAACCATGAGAGTGAATGAAACTAAGGACTTGTAACTCCCATTCAAATCCTTAACTAAGCTACTGCTAGCATGAAACCTATTCTAAAGGAGTCTTCTCTCCGTCAATAAAGTAACAGACTAGAGAAATTATGAACTTCCACAAAACCAAAACAAACTAAACCATTCAGTAGTTACCCAGGAGATAGCATTTTCAAATCTGTATGATGTTTAAATCAAGTATGGGAGGTTCTAGGAGCCTGTTTTTTCATTTTTTGAGGATTTTCTTACAGGGTGCCTCTAACTCTATTTAAAGGAGACTCAAGTAGCTGGAGGGTCAGGCCTCAAAGTAACCAACAGTTAACTCAATTCAGACTCATGACTTAACTATAAACCAATAGCTAATTAATTATCCCTCTATTAAACAATAATATCTGAAATATTTTAAATGATTCACTGCAATTACATTTGTTACTAATGGATTCCAATTGACAATTAATAACTTGTTAGGAAAGTCCCAATTATAAGTTATATGGAAAAAGAAAGTTAATCAAAGTTGCATATTCTGGATAAAGAGTCCAGGACAAAAGAACTTTCTAAGCACCTCCCACCCTTTGAAAAGAAAAACAAGAAGGAAAGAAAGAAAAGAGTCTTGCATTTTTTTTAATTTTTTTTTTTTTTTTTTTTGGTACTGGGGATTGAACTCGCAGCCTTGCGCCTGCCAGGCCAGCGGTTTGGTCACTGAGCTAAATTCCCGGCCTGAGCCTTGCCTTTTGAGAACATTTATACTAGACTATATACATGACCAGTAAACACTCTGTAAATACATAGCTTATCAAAATTCCCTTTGGAAAAATACTTAAAATAACTGTCAATTTTTTCAGAAGTTGTTCAAACTCGTATTTCTTCAAGTCATCCTTTAATGAACAGTATGGTATGTGAATTATAACCCAAGAAAGCTATCATTTTCTTTAAAGTCTTTCAGATGAAATGATATATCCTCTAAAAAAACACAGAAGAAAGGACTGTGGTATTGGGACACAGACCCAAGAAGCCAAGCCACAAGTTAATAGCTGCTGAAGTTGGTGACAAGTCCTTAGAGTTCATTACATTATTCTGTCCACTTGTGTAGATATTTGCCTCTCTCTGTAATAAAAAAAAAAACACCCAATACCAAACAGAATTAGTTTATTTAAAATACCTGGCTGCATATCAAATATTCTCTTAATTCGGAATTCTTAAAAAATTTTATCTTTCAGATGATTTCACAAGAAGCTATATCTGCAACAGGTTTCTTTCCAATTCACTTTCACTAAGGAGAACCCAGTGCGACAATCTCTTGTTATCTAGCCCAAAGTGTTAATACTTGCAATACAAATGCTTTCAAAGAAAGGGCACTACAGCTACAAGATTTAGAACTAAACCAAGATTATCTACCCCCCAGTTCACAAGTGCTCAATTCTTTTCATTGTATCTAACAGGATATATCATCAAGTAGGTAATCCGGGAGAAAGAATTTATCAAGTGCAATGTGTGCTCTGGGCCAAGATAAGGGGTAAATTATTTGAACAGCAAATTATAAATTAGTAGAAAGGGCAAAGGACAGCAGGTTATGGGGAGGCGACACCTGTTAAATACTTCATAAAGGAGTTTTAGAAAATAAAGCTGTGAGGACTTCTGTCTTTTGTTTTTTAAGTTGGCTTAAAAAAAAAAAAAGCCCTCTATATCTCTACCCTGTTTCTCAGTGTCCAGCTAATTCTGCTTGTGGAAGATACTCATTTCATTTATTTTTGCAGATTATAAAAGGTTAGAGATCTGTGGACCACAAAAGTTTGAAGAATAATGAATGCAAAGCACTTAAAACAAAGATAGGCAATGCTTTCTTAAAACCCTCTCAATGTTGTCTTTTGCCAAAACAAACTGAACAAGCAGTGATTGGAACCTGCATCCTGGTTCATAAGGAAATCAAGATGTCTTTCGGCTTACAAAGATGAACGGATTGGTTGTTCACACAATGGCCCTACTGGTTATGCTAGATTAAATTGTAATAAAGACGCAAACAATCATAGTTGTTCATGTGGGCAAGGCTGTGAATCATGGCCATTCATTGGGAAAAGAACACAGGTACAGGTGCACAACAAGAAAAAGCAAATACGTAGTAAACGGTTTTTCAGATGGTACCTTTGCCAGAATCCTCAAATGACCCTGTGTTCACAACCTGTGTTCCCCACAAAGTTACCATAAGATTGTAAACAGACTAAAACAAACAAAACACATTTTCTGCATACAAACCAGCAATTGTCTCCCCTTCTATCCCCTCCTCCCTCAAGTCTTTCTAAAGAGAAGTTGGTAGGGTGAGGATTCCGAGGCTCTAAAGTCTGTAACCTAATCTCATTTGGAATAGCACACCTGCATTTTTCCAAGCTATTGATGGAGAGGAACTATTTACATCTTGGTAAGGCTCAGTTTCAATGAAACCCTGGGAAATAATAAGATAAAATGATTAGTTTAAGAACTTCTCACTTCTCTGCCTTTTCCCATCCTTCTATCTAAAAGAATAATCTGAAGAAGGCAGACGTATTTGTACAACTGGAATAGATTAAAACTACCTCGGTAAGTTTTGCTAATCACATGATTTGCTGCAACTGTTTGTAGCTTCCTACTTGTTCATCTGGGATTTCTAGGGGCACTTGTAAGTCTGCAGAATGTAGGTTGGGCTAAGAGCCCTGATATCCTCCCACCCAAAAAGACTCAAATGAAAAAGGTAAATTTTTCCCAGGGAAGTCTTTGTCACAAGGAAATCTGAACTGGACAGAATGCATGTGAGAAAGGGTGCAAAACATGAGGTAGAGGACTTAACCTTCAAATTATGCTCGCAAATCACCAATTGGATCAATCCATATTGAGGAACTGGGTTACACATAATCTAACTCTGCTGTTATGGCAGCTATAACACAGAAATTATAATCTCCTTTTTAGAAATGAAGGAAAGATGTTTGCCCAAAATCACAAATATAGCTGAAGAGTGGAAATCCCAGGAATGGACCTTAAAAGTAGCTTTCAGTCTCCATCGCTACTTTCTAGCAATGCCCATGGGCTAAGTATGACTCCACAGGGTCAAGAGCAGCAACACATCTCATACAACATATCTCCCAGTGAAAATGTGAAAAGTTTCATCTTCATCCATCCTTTCCCCCAGTCAATCATTGAATCAGAGACCAGGGAACAAGTGAGTAGCAATTGCCTCTTTAGAGGACACCAAGAAGTCAAGACAGAAAACAAATATAAAGACCCAGGAAAATGGAGAAAACACTTTAAAAAATATAATGGCTTTTATAAGCAAATTAAGTGTATGACTGTGCTTCAGCAGACTATGCATAGAGTGCTTGGACAGTCAGGCACTGTGACACACACATGTAATGCCAGCATATGGGAGGCTGAAGGAGAAAGATTGTCGTGAGTTCAAGGCCAGCCTGGGCCACAGAGTGAGTTCAAGGCCAGTCTGAGCTATACAGTGAGAATCACCTCAAAACACCCACGCAAAAAGTATTAAATTATAGAAAATATAGTACCATAAAAACATAAGCATAAAGCCCTTGGATAAGAAAAATTCGCAACTATACCCCTTGCTGTAGTCAGGGTTTACAAGGAAAAAGTTTTAATGTCGGACAGATAGTTTATAGGATTATTTTACAATATTCAGCCAAAAAGCCAAATGCAAAAGAGTGTGGGAGATCTACCCACACACCAGAGATTCAAAGAATCCAGCTGAGGGCCTAGATCCCACCATAATGTCCTGAATGATTCCAGTTGAAGACCTAGGGCCAATGGCAATGTCCTGCACGAGTCCAGCTGGAGGCCTAGAGCCCACGACTACATCTCTTGCAAGTCTGCATCAAGGATCTGCACTGGGAAGGCCCAAAGGTCAGTGGTGGGTTGAAGCTAGAAAGTCTGTACCAGCAGGGTCAAGGATCTGTGCCAACAGGCAGAGGGATCTGCATTGCAGCCAGGAAGCGACTCTCAAGGTAAGGTCCAGAGCTTCCCGGAAAACAACCACAGCCACCCTCAGCAACAGCAAGGACTTGAGCTCCTCCAGCAATGAGAACTGCTGAAAGAATCAAGAGCGAACCATCTTCCCTTCCAGTTCTCTTTTTATGCGGTTGGTAACAATCCTCAGGTGGGCCTTCCACACCCAGTATCCCTGACTCAGTTCAGCTGGGCTTTACAAATTCACCATTAGTTAATCCACCACAGCTCTGCAGAGGATGCAAGTTGGCAACTTTCAATTTGAACAGAGAAAAACTCTCATTTTCTTTTTTTCCAATCTTCATTGATCCATTCATTTTGCCTCATAAAAAATGACCATGCAACAAGTTTTTCAGCAGAAAATTTCTAAACTCCAGTTACATAATTGGCCAATTAATTTGTCATTCTAGTCTATTACCCTAAACTCTGCAGCTATATAAATTCCTTGGGCAAAAAATAAACATAAGTCCCAGAGGTCAAACTATTATAAAAAGTTTAACCTCTGGTCTTCAAAGTAGTCTTTTTTTACAGAGGAGATAGAAACAAATATTGTTTCTTACTGAATTGTAGCACTTTAACTTGAAACAAAAGCAGAAGATAAACCACATTACTGACACAAGTTCTAAAGTCATGATCTAGAAGGAAGGGACCCTGCTGGCTCAGTATCATGCTTGTGTCACCTAAAACAAACAAACAAACAAATAAAAAACCTAAGGGTCTCTAAATTTCCCACAGACAGGAGAACACTTGAGGTTTTTTGGTTGTTGTTTTGTTTTTGTTTTTTTAAGATACTTCCCATCGTTTCTCTGGGAATCCGCCACCCTTTTTCCTTCCAGTCTCAAGACAATGCCTTCAACCTCTGCAACTGCATCCACTGCAAACAGCTCTGGATATTAACACAGTTCAGAGTCCTGTTAGCTTTTAAAAGACCCCCAGGGTTTCAAATTGCAGTCGCTGAGGAGGGGGACCATCCCCAGTGAGTAAATGTCACTATGGTCATTCAAAGGGGGTTGAAAGTTAGGCTTGCTGATGAAATTTAAAGTTCTTCAACCTATGAGGTAAATCAGAAAACTTCCTTTTATGTTTTAAACAAATAAGCAAAAGAAAAAAAAAATCCTGGTACAACCAGCATTCTTTATTGCTCACAGCAAATTTCAATTCGATGAATTCTCTAGATTTCCCTTTCCCGTGGACATCACTTCTGAAATAACTGAAGTCTATTTTAAACAGCCCCTGTCTAGTCTTCCTGTCTCCCAGCTCTTCCTTCAGAGCTTTAGCAGGTGCACAGCACTGCGCCAGGTACACTGTTAAGACACACAAACCCCTAGTGCGCTCTCCGGCATTCCCATCCATGCTGAAAGAGAGGACGGTGAAAAGGCTTCGCACCAAGGAGACACCTCTGCAGGAAGGGAGAGGCCCTTTCATTGTGAGCATGGTGTCTGATGGCAACAAAGGTCAGCCAAAGGCCATCTCCACTGGTCAGGGAAGCTGTACAGGGAACCCAGGCACAGTGATTAACCCCAGAGAGAGCCAGACAGCAGGGACTCAGGGTACCTACCAGCTCTCACTACACTACACTGTACTTTCCTCATCTTCCTGAAGATGCTCCCCACATTTACTCCTAATACACTCAAAAGTCCAAAATCTATGAAATCTAGTAAACAAATACAAGTATAGACAGAGATGAACACTTTTTCAAAGAAAATTCCTTGAAAAAGGGGTAGGAAAAGCTCTGACATATTAAAGTCAAGAGGGATATTGTTCCAATACATAAATTCAGTGAATTCATACCAGTCCCTGAGGAGAGAGTTCTTGACACTTCCTAACCTGGCAGTTTTCAAAAATTAGGCTTTGTGCCATAAGTTCTTATCAGTGGCACTTAAACAATATGCCTTTCTCTCAAGGCAACCAATATTATTTCCCAAGACAGTATTATTTGTGAGAAGCCTCCCCTTACTCAAAAAAAGATGTCAGAGGACTAAGCAAGAAACAAGTTCTCCACCATTAAGAGACAAGCGAGGGCAGGCTTCATCCCTTGCTGCAAAGAAAAGGATTCTGAGCTCAAGCTAAGTTCTCTAGAACCTTGAGAACACTTGAACTTTTCAGATTTTTCTTTGCCATGACTCCATGTTTAAAACACTCCCTTAAAGGGTCAGGGGATGTAGATCGGTGGTAGAACACTTGCACAAGGCTATGAGTTCCATTTCCAGTCCAGCTCAATCAATAAACTGTTTCCTACTCGAAAAAACTTCAAATCAGAGGATGTTAAAGGTCTGTTGAGCTCATATGTGATATGGAAACAGAGACTGACTATAAGGAAATATCTAAGACCATCTATGTACTATGTTTTGTTTTGTTTTGTTTTTAAAGTTTAGATTCTGGAAGGATTTGGTCAACTGATTTGCATAAACAGGACGGAAGTATTTGCCAAATCCTTAATCACAACACCCTGCACACCTGGGTCTTGAAGAGCAGCTGTAAAATTTAAAAGACAAAGGCCCTCTTTGCTTCACAAGTAGGTAACCTTGGGCTTGTGTATTTTCTAATGCAACCATAACCACCACTTCTGTGCCAAAACATTCAAGGTTAGGTTAGCTACAGATTTGGTATTGCAAACACGTAATACAAAGAGACCCAGATCCATAAATTCATTTTAATGCAGCCCAGGATGACCACTTTTGGTGTTCTTTTATGAATGGCCCTGCTTTTGAATCCTGGTCATCTTCCCTCCACAGAAAACAAGCATTGTGGGTTTGTTCTTCCTTTAGGGCCAGCCTGGTTGCCTCCCCACTTACCTAGCATTTAGCTCTCAGAACCTTTAATAAGCCAGCAAAGTTTTGTGGCTAAATAGCATATTCAAATTTACGCCATAGGTAAGTCTAAGGTAAAGTGTATTTAGTACTTTTTAAATAGCTTCTGAAGTTGTGCTCTCAAAAATAATTTCAAAAACAGCAAACAACTGAGCACTAAGAAGTTCAATTTCTTCTAAGGTTCTGGGAAGCTGGAATAAGGCTTGGCAGTGCTTGGTACTATTTATGAATGTGCTAGCTGGACCATGCCAATCTCCCCTACGTAATGTGATGGAAGTCACAGTTACATCTCCACTACTACAAGTTACTATGCTGAATAAGTTGTCCTCAGGCCCTATGAAGGAACTCATTTTACCCTGTCAGCTCCAACCCATTTTTTCTATTCATACTACATTCACATTCACTATTTAAAAGTTTTACTTTACTTATGCTAGGCCCAGAAGCAATTCCAAAATTAGACGCACTGTTTACAAAGGAAAAAAAAAATAGTTCTGTAAAGCCTCAGATCCCTTGCTATCTCAAACCCACAGCCTGAAACTGTTTGAACTGGCTGCAGTAAATCTAGTTCATGGGCTTGTAAACTGGCTCAAAGTATTTTCTAGACACAATGGACTTAGAAGGTGTAAACTCAGTGAAATTACAAGATATTTCATTATATTATACACAGAGACTTTCTCTACTCATGTCTTGCCGAATCATACCTAGGAATATAAGCCATACAAATATTGTTCCAGAAATTTTAGATTAGTGGTTTAAACTGAGAGATCTGAAAATTAGGGGGAAGAACATATTTGCTTGAAATTTCTGTAATCAGAAGGACAACCTGGGCTATAGAGCAAGACTCTGTCTCACAAAAAAAAAAAAAAAGTAAAGAAAGGAAATATAATAGCTACAAATATTTTTTCAATGGATACTCATTTTGTACTATACAGTGTTGCCCCATACTAAGCAGAAGCCACACTGCTGGAATCTTAAAATCTAATCAGTTAACAACATAATGAGTATAATCAAATCTCCTGAAGCTCAAAATACCCAGTTTGGTATTTATTGATCATCAAATAGGTGAGTGAAACAGAAAAGACTGCAATTTTAAAGGTATTTACACTGTGTGAAATGTCACTTCTAGACAAAAGAAAGCCTTAAAAAATGACCAGCATGTCCTGCTCTGAAAAACAGCAAGGCAAAGTGGGTCTTGTGACCACAGGAAAGTCTGAATAAAAGGACACTCTGTCCTCTCCCGGAAGTTACTGCTTGGGAACTAAGTGCCTTCCCCCACAATGCCACTGACACATGGCACTGCAAGTCATTCTTCCAACAGGTGAACACTTGAGAAGTTATTCTGATTCTGCCCACGTGATTCTTTAAAAAAAAAAGTACGTAAAGGAAAACTCACAATTCCACAGACTGCCTCAGCTAAATAAAATACTGCAAAAGGGCATTACTGGGTTCTATCTCCAATACTTGGCACAGTCACCGCCTGTGTTAAAACCCACCCTATCACCACTGATTTTCCCTAGGTTGGTAAATTCCACAGAGGAAACAGATAAAGAAGAGAAAGCTGAATCATAGCTAAAGGGTCCTGGCCTGCTTCAGAACGCCTGGCACTTGCTCCTAGGGCCAAGTTAAAGACCTGTGTCTCATTTTGAGAGGCACAGGATCTTTGAATTTGAGAGAAATTAATTTTTCCTCTGCTCCAGGCATCCAGATACTTTGACCATATTTTCTGAAATCAAACCACAGGTGTTGGTTAAAACTTGTGTCACCAGTTTTGGTTTTTTTTTTTAACCAGAAAATGTCATGCTTGAGGTTAAGGTGACTTTTTTATGTTCTATGATGATGTCCAATTGTCCAAAGAGGACTACCCACCATA
Organism: Dasyprocta punctata; assembly: GCA_004363535.1. Taxonomy (NCBI): domain Eukaryota; kingdom Metazoa; phylum Chordata; class Mammalia; order Rodentia; family Dasyproctidae; genus Dasyprocta; species Dasyprocta punctata. Next base: position 33,697 of record RJWM01007508.1, on the reverse strand, counting down.
GCCTCTTCTGGAAGCACCAACAGTTATACAGAGATAGTAATTACAGATAACTGGACAGGATTTGACTCATGGACCAGATTTTGTCAGAAGTGAAAAGAAGGCTACTCCATTCCAACATGTTTGCAGAAATCTAATGTCTTTTTGTCCTGCAAAACTCCCTTAAGAAGCATCCCACTAACTCCATATAGGACATGATCCTGGTAGCACAGGAAAGCACCTCTTTGAGGGTAAACAAACTGTTAAAGTCAGCCAAGTCCCTGGCACCATCGCTTGAATCAGCACTACTCCAAAACTAATTTGCACCATTTATGGAGGAGAAACTCGAGGGTGGCCCCACCCCTCTGGATCGCGAAGCCCCGTAGGGCCCCAGGCAACAGACAGGAAGGGTCTGGAACAGTTCCCTATATGCCAACCAGGCTGGAAAGAACAGACTCCTAAAATCACTCACAGATCTCCAAAAAGTATCAAAGTCCCCTAAGAGGTAGGTTCTCTGTGGAAGGAGGCTTTCTACCCAGGGCCAGAGCCACGGCAGGCCACCATGGTCCTTAGGATCAAGATCCTGCTACAAACACTAATAAATAATGTAAGTGGAACGCCGGAGCCAAAAGTCACCTTCATTCATTACCCACTGGAAGCCCGAGAAGCTCAGACACCGAAGAGTTGAATTACAGGAGAGGAAAAGAGAAACACATACCCACAGACCCCACACAGAATTCCTGACACTCTGCTCTAGACATTTCCCACCTTCTACACACACACACACACACACACACACACACACACACATACACACACGCTCCACATCACCCCAGCCACACTTTCTCACCTCCAAATCTTCATTACCTACGACTGCCCGCCTCCACTCCCCAATGACCCACACACCCTCTTGGCCTCCAGAGTCCCATTAGGCAAACTCACTCACCCTTAGGATGCACGACCACTCGCCCTCCACCCGGGCACTGCCGCTCACACTTGCCACCTGATACAGTTCATCTCCAAACCTTCAGGATCCACGCTGCTCATTCCGACCCCCACGAGGTACACGCGCTCACCTCCAGATTCCACACGCAAACCCTCCCCTCTGCCACCACCACGCAACTTCACACACAGGATGCGCTGCACGCCCCGACCCCCAAGTGACAGTGCCCCAAGGCATAGGCAAGGCAACACTTACAGGCTTCGCGTCCAGGCGGGCAGGTCTCCGGGCACAGCGGTCAGCCCGTGCCCGCCGCAGTCCAGCGCGTCCCCGGCGCAAGTGCAGGCGGCCGCGCAGGGGGCCCGCGTGCCCGGCTCAGCGGTCTCCGTCTCGATCCCGAGTAGCAGCAGCCAGAGTAGGAGCAGGCAGGGCGCGCGGCGCGAGGCCCCCGGCGCTCCCCCAGCCGGCCGCGCCATCTTGTCTGGAGCGCGCCGTGAACTCCGGCGCGGGATCCCCGAGGTCCCAGGCGCGCCCGCGGGTCTCCACACCGCGCTAGGCTGCGCGCCGGGGCATGGCCGCCGGTACAAGTTCCTTCCACGGCAGCGGGCTCCCGGTCGCTGTGAAGCGCCAGGCGGAGGCCGCGAAACCCTCGCCCATACGGGCCGGGCCGCCCGCGCTCGCCGCGAACTCCGCGGACCTGGGCAGAGGAGCCGGGGCCGCACTCCTCGTCCTCCCGCCGCGCTCCGGTCCGCTGCGGAGCTCCGGCTCACGACAAGCGCCGCTACCGCCGCCGCCGCCGCCGCCGCCACAGGAGAAGCGCTCAGCTTCGCAGCCGGAGCTTGGCGTCGGCAGGCATCTTCCCCAGCGCTCGCACCGCACAGCTGGAGACCCGGACTGGACTGCCGGCCCCGCGCGCTTCGCTGTCCCGCACAGCTCCTCAGCTCAGCAAGAGCCCCGCAGACCTCGCGGCCGAACAATCAGCAGCTTGCCGCCCGCCTCCCCACGGTCTAGCCCCGGCCGGTCCCCCAGGCCCCGCCCCCGGCCGCGCGCCCTCACACACCCCCTCGGCCGCCCGCTGGCCCACGTTGGATGCTTTGCAACAGCAGTGCGCCCCGCCCCCTCACTTTGTTCATTGGCTGCCATAGTCCACAACGGAAGATCATTGGGCCGTTTACTGTGAGCCCGCCCCCGCAGCCCGGCCACCGCCCCGCCCCCACACCCCTTTCCCACCCAAGGTGTGAAGGGCGGGGGACTGGGGGAGAAAGGGAGGGCCGGTCCCTGCCTCATGCTTTTTTTCCTTTTTTTTTTTCCTTTTTCTTTTTTTCTTTCTTTGCTTTTTGCTTTCTTCCTGCCTCTCTTTATTTCACTCTCTTTCTTTCTTTCCTTGTTTTTTCTTTGAAGAAACAGGGTCTTGCAGTGTCCCCCTGGCAGGCCTCGAACTCCTGCTGGGCTGTAGTGAGCCTCCTGCCTCAGCTTGGTCTATGGGAACCCGGTTGGTCCCCCGCCTCTAAAAGGAGACTACAGGTGGTTGGTTGATAGAGAGGAAGAGTACAGCCTACAAAGAGGAGTAAAGATAAGCTATCTGAGGGAGGAGAGAAAGTGGGTTAGGAAGGAAAGCTTAGCTTTGAAATTGTGCAGCCCATAGATTTTTTCTCCACACCCTCAGGCTGCAAACAAGACCGCCAATGAAAAAACATGCACCCATTTTCCAGGTGCCTTCCAGGAACAGAGACAACTTTAAAAGGACACACAGGTCATTTTTAGTTATTTTGTTAGGGGTGGCTCCCTTTCTCCTAGCACAGCCTGGAACTCGTTTTCTACTCCTGACTTGTTTTTGATATCTTAAGTCCAGCAATATGCCCTTGATTAGCAAAATCAATGTGTACTGCAGAAACCAAATCTCAGAGTAAAAAGCATAGTAATGAAACTTTTAACTTGGGCTCTTACAGATTGTATTAGTATAATTGATATTAGTATTATAGCACTTGTAGTAACTATTGAAACACTAAAGTGCACACGCACACACACACCTTTAAAAAAAAAAAAAGGAAAGATTAGCACTGCAGTATGCTGCTACCCCATAGTACATTTTGGCTTGTCCAGTGTCTCATATCCCTTCCCAAGAACATGCAGCTTCCTAACTGTACACAGTGTCAGAAAAACTATCAGGTCAAGTCTGTTGAAAAATATTTGCTCCAGTCTATTAAGTCTGATTTGTAGTTTACGGAAACAGAGAGGAGGAAATGTTCTTCAGGAAGCAAAAGCAAAAACAACAATAAAAAAAGTTAGAGTTTTGTTCCCTATTTGACACTTTCTAAGGGGTGTGCTTTAACTGAAATGTACTAAATGTGTTCAGTTTCCTCAGCCCTAAGAGCAATCACCTCTTGTCTTAAACCAAAATTGGACCTGACTTTGATAGTCAAGGGATGACCGTTGCCTTTCTTCTCATCCCTTTTTCACTGACTTTTCCCTCCTTTCCTCTCTTTTGATTGATAATGCTATCAGAGAACGATGTTTCATTTCTTTTTCACTTTTTTTTTTGCATGATCTTAGCAATAATGTCCACAGGAGTGCTCAAATATGTGTGTACATCAATTCAAATAAGATTCCCAAGAAGCATTACAGGAAAAATGTACATGACTTGTTCTACCAAGTCCTTGAACCATGTTTTATGTTTCACTTATAGTCCACATAAACATGAACCCAAGAAGAAATATGTCTCTTTGGATTCATACATTTTGATGAAATAATAATAAGCTGGGGGAATGGAATGTAAAGGACCCAAATCGATGAAGTCCCCTATGTCACTGTTCAAGTATTTGAAGACCAAAGAATTCAAAAGAATAATTTAACATAGAATACTCATGACCATTTTCTTAACAGAACTGTTGGATCCGTTACACCAGCACATGCCACAAACAAAAAAAAATTGAAAGATTAAACTTCTTGGAATGCTGACTTAAACATTTCTTTCAGGTTGGTCCCATTAATGAATATTATAAAATGTTTTTCAGATATTTATGGGTGTACCTGTGAGATGCTCCTTAGGATCACAAAGTTATAGAGAATAAGATTTGAGAATCTGCAAACTTATTTGCCCACAAACCTAAAGTATACCCTGTGGGCTGGTTACCACGCAGCCAGAGAAAAGGATTCCAAACTGAGGAACACTTAGAGGAACGGGGTGCCTGAGCCTTGGCAGTTCTTCTGTCTACAGCAAAGCATGAAGTCATGTCTGCTCCTCATACCATGTATGGAAGTTTGCCCACATACTAGCAACCTGCGTGTGATTGCAGTGAAAGTGTGGGCTTGGAAAGCCATGATATCTGGCTCAGGGGAGAATAATCTGTGGCCACAACCTGAAATCAGGGAGATGACAATGGCAAAACCAATTTCTAAGGGTTATTATGTCCCTGCTTATAAACGACCAAATCTTGGTCTTTTAGATAGAGAACAAAAGTTGATTTGGTTGTTCTGGATCCTTGTTTCCACCACAGCCATGTTTATACATTTAGCAACTTATTCCTTGAATGGATCATCCCATCCAGGCATTTTAAATTTCCAGTTTGTTTTAAGCTACCAGAGAACAAATGTGTACAGCAATGCGGGGTGGAAGGTGGGGCTGTAGCATGGAATCAAATCTCCACTGAGAATCACTGCAGGTCTCTCTTGAGCACAGATGCTCCAGCAGTTAATCATCCTGAGCCCCCCGCTAGAGAGAGGAACCCCAGATCACCAAGAACTGGAGAGAGAAGCAAACATCGAAAGAAAGCAGATTGATCATAGCGGGGTTTGGTAAAAGACAACTTCCAGGGGAATAAACTGTAGCAGTTTGCTAGAGTTCTAGGTGGAGATTATTGATAGTTTTTAAAGAATACTGGGATTCGCAGGTACTTTCTTAGTGTTGAAAGAGATTCTACATTATGTTCAGTACATTAAAATAGCACCTGGGGTAGGGGGTGGGGGGCTGGCCTTAGATTTGTACCACAAAAGTATGGAAAAAAAAAAAACAGGACACTCTTCAGAACACCTGGGTTCCAGTTAGGTCTTACTAGTACCATAAAATCTTTGCCTCATCACTTCCTTTCTTTAAGCCTCAGTTTTCTCAAATGGGAAGTCAGGATAATGGTACCTTCTGACTGGGGTGCTAAGAAAACTAAGAAAGGATTCGCTTTGATAAAGGACACAGATGTATTATGAACTGTATATGGCTACATGCATCTAAAGTTTATTTTTAAATTGTTACTGAATTGTTTAATTCTGAAAAACTGAGAATTCATGTATCTCCTAGAGATGGAAAATCTTAGTAAGTTCTTTCGCCACAGAAGTTTCTTTCCCAAGAATGCTGCAAAGGGTTAATAATTACCTGTAAAACCCCTGAAGACTTGCAGGGTGATGACAGCCCTGCTTTGAGCCTGTCTTGTATCTCTCTTCCAAGGAAAATAAAACTGTGTACTCATTAACTCCTTCCTCACGGTAATCTTGGCAATGAGATGGATTAAGGGAGAAGAGAAGGTAGAGGAGAAAGCTAATGAGTCTGTGGATGGAATATAAGAAGATAGAATTTTGAGATCGCTTTGTCCCCCTCATTGCAACATTTTCCTTTGGTGGTGGTGGTGGAGGTGGTGGTGGATAGAGATGTGTTTTCTTGTGCAATCCCTGGCTCTTGGGATATTGGCTAATCCTCACACAGCACAAATCTACAGCAGCTAGGGGTTTGCAGCAAGACTGACTGATACCTGCTGCTTAGCTACAATCCTTCACAGCCCACCTCTAAGAGCATCTTCCAGGGCCAAAACCTGTAGAGTCCAAGACCTAAGGCAAACTAGAACTTTTTACTTGTCTTTGCCTTGTGAATGAGCAGTTTTAACTGCTTTCACCGAAAGCTCTGAGCGTTTCAAAATCTTGAGATTCTGGAGTGACACCCAGTGTAAGAGGTGGCCCTTAGGTCTGACAACAATCATGATGGAATGGCCTAATTATATCCCAGCAGACTCACTCACCCTCAATCTGATGCTTTTCCAAGTGTCACTTAGAGAAGCACATGAAATATTGGGGGAAAGGGAAGAAAAAGTTTATGTTTTACTTCCAGCAACTCAGAAGTAACTCTTCTATGTACACTAAGAACAGCATATTTCTTATAGCTTATAATACCTATCTTCATGGAGTAGAATGCCTTTTATTTCCCAAAGCAATGTCACCACAACAACAGCTACCATTTATTGAGCACTTATTATGTGTTGGTCATTTTGCTGAGTGCTTTGTATCCTTGCTTCATTGAGGTAGGAGTTTAGGAAAAATGCTCAAAGCCACACAAGTTAATAAGCGACAAGACACCAGCTCTGTGGATGCCAAAGAAGTATTATGACATTCAAGGCTCATAAACTTTGGATTTGGCGGGTATTTTTTGTGTTTGTTTTGTTTTGTTTTGTTTTTTGTTTCTTGTTTTTTTCCTGAGACAGTCTCAGTATGTTGCCCATGCTGGTCTTGACCTCCCAACCTCAAGTGATCTCCCCGCCTTAGCCTCCCACTGGAATTACACACATGTACCACCACACCTGACTAGCTTCATAAAATTTTAATGTGACAGTTGCTATTGTTCCCACTTTATAGAAGAGAAAGCTGAGGTTAATTATCTCAAGGTCATACAGATTCAAAAATAGTTTTGTTTTTATTTTTCTGTTGTTCTATTGTTTGATTGAACCAAGGCCTTTGTACTGAGTTACACCTCCAGCCCTTTTTAATTTATTTTTTGTATTTTATTTTTAAAACAGGGTCTCACTAAGTCACTAAGTTGTCCAGGAGATGTTTGAACCTGTGATCCTTCTGCCTCGGGATTAATAGGCAAGCACCACTATGCACAGCTATAAAGACTTAAATAAAGTTCCTTCCCTATCACCATCACTCACACTTTATATTGTGCATGTCTCATGAGATGTATCATGATGCCTCTTTCTCAGGGTCATCATGAGAATGGATATAATTATTTCCTTTTCCTACCCACTATTAGATTTCCCAAATGTTCTCTATGATTAATATGTTAAAAATTTTCAGGACCAATATACTGACCTTTCCCCTACCTTTCAAAGCGGCACTTAAATAATAAGAATGGTTAATAATTTCTGAGGGCTTACTATATGCTAGGCATTATTTTATATTATGACTTTATTTCAATGAAGTCACATATGAATTCTATGAGGTAGGACCGAGAGGCACAGCTCAGACATAGAGCACTTGACTAGCATGCACAAGGCCCCTGGGTTCTATCCTCAGCACCAGGGGACAAACAAAAGGATAAGTAAAAGATAATTCTATGAATTAGATACCATTAAAGTGTTTTGTTTTGGTGTACTGGCACTTGAACCCAGGGCATTCACACTGAGCTACATCGCTAGCCCTTTTTATTTATTTATTTGTTTTATTTTGAGACAGAATTTCATTAAGTCACTAAATTGCACAGGTTAGGCTCGGAATTGCAATCTGCTTCCTTTCTCACCCTGCCACATTACTGGGGTCATAGGCATGTGTCACCATGCCTGGCCGAAATAATCATTTTTTAGATGAAGTTACTGAGACTCTGAGAGCAATCAACTTGCCCATACCTCATACTAGTTAGGTGTTGAGTAGGAACCCAAACTCTCTGCTCACAGCTAACCCACTGCAATCCTTCACCTGTTCCAAGCATTCTCCATTATAATTCCCTTTCATGTTTCTCTCTTCTCTAGACCAGCAACTTATTAAGCTCAGAGACTGTGTTTTAGTTTGATTTTACTATTCCCATTGTCTAGCACCATTTTGGGCAAATAGTAGGCACAAAGGCAAGGTTTTCTGAGGCAATATTGGCCTCCTGCTCAAGCAGGGAGACCTGTCAAGCATTCTCTCTTCTGTATTTCGTATATGCTCATGATTCAAATCTGTATCCCTCCAAAGACCCTCAGCAATGTGAACCCAACCCCAACCCAGGCCCAGTGAATTAGAATCTGCCTTTTAAGAAGATCCCTGGTGCTTCCCCTAAAGATAGGGAAGCACCAAGCCATCCCCACTACAATACATACTTACCTCAAGTAACTGTCTCCCCTCACTGCTATGTGATAGACCATGTTCTTTGTATATTATATATTTTATGTGTGTGTTTTTACATTTTCCATATTTTCACAAGCTCTTAATAAAATAATTCCAAAAATAAAGGCAAGCATGTGGTTGGCATTATTGCCCCTAAACTGAAGAGCGTTCTAAACATCTGCTGCCCATGAGATTTTGGTAAAAATCCTCTCATGCTGTTCAGCTCTCTTTTTCTTTGAGATGCATTCAGGCTAATAAGAAGCATTTGTGAATTTTATGGCCTGCTATATTTATTCCAAAGGGATGGTGGGGTTTATGACACAGTTCAAATATTTCATGGACACATAGAGAGACACATATTATATGTTTTTCACTGTCATTCCTGTCCATGAACTACATTCTTCAGATGATCATTCAAACACACTTATTTCCTGGAGTGGGGGGAGTTCTGATGCTCTTCTTGGATTTAGATGCTATAAATCAAAGAAAAGCCTTTGTCTTGTCACCAAACCCTGCCACTCCCACCCCACCAAAAAAAAAAAAAAAAAAAAAAAAAACCACAACTCTTTCTTACTCAAAGTGCATTGACTTAGCACCATTGCACTAAACCAGGTGTACAGATTAATAGCCTGCAAAGACAGCCACCAGCAGTTCCTCCTATCAAGAAGTGGACTCTATTTTTCCTAACTCCTTGAATCTGGATTGACCAGGTGATTTACTCTGACCCATATAATACAGTGAAAGGAATGTTATACCAATTCTGAGCTTGGTAGCTTTGGCTCTTTCCCAGTTCCTACCCTCAGCAGCCATATGAAGTAATTCAGGCCAGCCACAGTGGTGCATGCCTATAATCCCAGAATACTGGGAGGTTGAGGCAGAAGAATTGCAAGTTCAACCCCAGCCTAGGCAATTAATGACTTAGTGAGATCCTGTCTCAAAATAATAATAATAATAATAAGTATGAGGAATGTAGCTTAATGGAAAGATCCTGCATCATACCTTGTGCTGCAAACATATAGAGGTCTGAAGGAGTAGAAAGCACAAGGAAAGAGAAGCTATGTGGAAGTAAATGAAGTGGCCCAGCCAACAACCAGCATCATAACCCCAGACCAAAAAACAGAAGCTCTCATGGATCTTTTAGCCAAGTCCAGACACCAGCTAAAAACAAATGCATAAATGTGACTATCACCACATGAGGAGGGATGAGTGATCTTTACGAGTCTTGCCTAAATTTCTGATGAACAAAATCATGACTAGTAAGAACAGACCTTGTTTCAAGCCACTGAATTTGGGGGTGATTTGTTATGTGGCCATAGATAACCGAGACAACAAAGTGTGCCTAAGTGGATGTGCAATAAAATGTGAGTGGATTTTAAGGAAAGAATAAAGTCTAATCAAGTAAACCTGTCATTAGAAATGTCAACAAAATTAGTGTTATCAGTTGACCTTGACATGTTTGTCAGAGTGCTTGATTGAATGCAGTGTGCCAACTAGCTGATGCTGCTGAACTCAACTTGTTAGGTAATAAATATTCTGGTTCTTCAACAGGCCACAGAAACAGGCTCCCTTCTTCCTCTCTTGGAACTAGGTATGAAACAAATGCAGACCATCTGCTTATTTATAAAAGGTAAGTTCTCCCATGTAACCCCATGGCAGTAAGATATATATAACTTGGTTACAAAAATGAAATAATTGAAATCTTCTTATATTCTTCTTGAAAATCTCAGATAAGGCTTAAAATGTTTATTTTTCTTAAAGGACAAATGGAAACATTTTTAAAAATGCAACCCTATTCATAAAACTGACCTTGACATACAGAGTTTAGGTATGCTTGCTTGGTAGCAAGTGAGAGTGGTAAGTGCTATATCTTTAGGACACAGACTAGCCCAAGCTCAGCCAAGACAGCAGCTGTATGCTTACCCTTAAGGTCTGCAGAACTCACTGCTTCCTTGTGTATTATCTTCCAGCTCTAGGTTGTTAGGAGTCTTCATGGTGTATGCCATGGGAGAACAAGAGAAAAATACAATGTGCTAAGTCCCTAACATTAGGGAGTTTATAAATCTTATGAGTCTGTTGACTGCTAGATCCCCAGCATCTAGAACAGTATTCAGAAAATATTGTTGAATGGATAAATGTCTGAATGAATGGAGTGTTTTCTGTATGTGAGCCTCATCTTCCTATCAAAATTATAAGAGGGTCACAGGGAGTAGGTCACAGAATCGCAGACTGTTAGAAAACAAATGGATCTTTGTGATCATCTGGTGCAGTGGGTCAGGCTGCACCCCAGACATGCTGGATCAGAAACCTTGGGGGTAGGGTCAGTATTCCACATTTTAACAACAGATGATATTCATGCACAATAAAGTTTAAGATCCACCAATCTAGTCTAAACTCATTTTACAGATCTAGAGAGGAATGAGATGGCCTCAAAGCTGTATAGTCAGTTAGTAGCTGGGAATAAAACTAGGGTGACAAACTATGTACGTTTGTCCAGAAACCTGGGGTTTCCTAAGACATGTGACTTTTAACGCTAATGCAGTCTTAGTTCCTTTTGGTTGTTACAATAAAATACCTGATACCAAGTTATAATGAACGGAGATTTATTCAGTTCACAGTTCTGCAGGCTGGAAAATCCAAGAGAGTGCCATTGGCATTCTGCTCAGCATCTGATGAGGGCTTTTTATGGCATCTTTACATGGTAGAGGGAATTGCATCCTGAGACAGATCAGGCACACTAGCTCAGGTCTCTCTCCTTATAAGGCCACGAATGACATCATGGAACTTCCACCCTGACCTTAATATTTCCCCAAAAGCCCCACCTGAAAAATACCGTCAACATGTTGTTATGTTTTATGTTTGGATGTACACCCAAAGCCTCACTCACTCGGCTGAGTTTGTGGAGGGTGATTGGATTATGAAGTACTATATTTGGCTTGGTGTTAGGGCTTGGGGGTCTGGGTCACTGGCCATGACCTAGAAGGGTTTATCTCCCTCCCTGGCTCTGTCCTTCCTCTCTCTCTCTGCTTCCTGGACACTGTACTATGAGCAGCTCTCCTATGCTCAAGTTCTTCTACCATGCCTTCTTCCTTGGAGCTGGATAACAATGAACTAAAAATTTGAGCCAAATAAACCTCTCTTCCTTTAAATTGTGGGTTTTGAGTATCATGTCTCAGTGATGAAAAAAAGTGCTCATTCCTATCTACGATTTCTAAATAATCGAAATTTGCAAAGCATAATATCTCAGCCAAGGTCACAAGTTCACACATCAGATATCAAAGTTCACTTCTCTTCATACCTCCAACCCTATCCCCATTGACCACTGGGGTCCTCTGGACATCACATAAATGAGAAGGTTGTCTTATGCCAAATGATGGTTGTTTTAGAAAGTTGGGACTTCTACAGAAAAGTGCCTGCTCCTGCAGCTTGAACACAATCAATTCCACTGTGCTCCAGGGTCTCCTAAGAGGTTCTGTATCATGATGCAGCCCCCAATTTCCTCAGGGGAATGCAGGGTTCTAAAAGCCAGGAGGAAGAAATTGTCAAATCTGTGAAATGATTTTGGAAGGTCCAAGTGAGGAACTAAGAGCTGACCATTGGATATAGCAATAGACTTCATTCCTGGCCTTGATGAAGCCCTTTATGGGAAGCAAAGAGAGCTAAAGAAGGGTGGGCACTTTACACAGAGAGTATTGGAGAGAAAAACTGGGCATCACAAGGAGTTGTGTTAAACAGGTAGGGAAGTGGACTGGTGACTGGAGGAGGAGGTAGAGTCACGAGAGTTTGTTTTGTTTTGAGATGGGAGAAATATTGAATTTGTAATGATTCAACGAATCTTGTAGAGAACAGGAAAAACCAGGAATGTGCTAGGGAAAGAAAAGGAATGTAAGAACAATGTTCTTGAATAGGCAAGAGAAGACCAATGGAGAAGGTGGGCTCTTACAGGGCCATGGAACCTCAAACAAGCTAAATGGTAGTAAGGCACAGGTAGCCAAAGTGGGTGAAGAGAGGTTGCACCTATTCCCTTTTGATTGCTTCTATATTCTTAGTGAAATAGAAGGCAATTTCCTTGGTTGAGAGAGAAGGGTGGAGGTGGAGGTGGAGGTGATGGAGGTTTGAGGGGGCATAGGCAGGTAAGAGATGTGAGCTGGGTGGTACATCCATGCAATTCCAGTACTCTGAAAGACTGAGGCAGGAGGATCCCAAGTTCGAGCTCCATCTGGACAATTCAGGGACTGAAAGACCCTGTCTCAAAAATTAAAAATAGGACAAGGACTGGGGATCTGGGAATGTAGCTCAGTGCAAAGGCCCTGGGTTCAATCCCCAGTGCAGAGAGAGAGAGAGAGAGAGAGACAGAGACAGAGACAGAGATGGAGACAGAAAGACAGAGAGACAGAGACAGAGACAGAGAGAGAAGAAGAAGAAGAAGAAGAAGAAGAAGAAGAAGAAGAAGAAGAAGAAGAAGAAGAAGAAGAAAAAGAGGGAGGAGAGGGGAGAGGAAAGTGAGAAGATATGGTTGTAGATAAGAAGCTTTGTTGTCAAAGGGTTCCTCCTGTCCACAAAGACAAGGTTAGAGATGACCATGGTAAGAGGTTGGGAGAAGGATGTCTGGCATCCAATAAATAGGAGGCTGGGGGATTTGAAGTCACTGGAGTTGAACAGATTCAAGATTTGAGAGGCCAGGAAAGGGGAAAGAGCATTGGTACAGTTATGAAAATTACCAGGAATTATGATGGGAAGAGGATTGAGTGAATGACAGTGGGCCAGGAGTGGAGATCAGTAAACAACTGCCACAGGGGAGCTGGGCTGTAGGGGAGGTGCAGATGGAAAGTTTGAAATCCTGAGATCCACAGCTTCAGGGATCTGGGGCAAAGAAGGAAGGAGAACAATCTCAAAGTGGCAACGAGGATCAAGAAAAATAGCTACAGCTCCTGACCCAGTAATAAAAGAGGTGTGAAGGAAAATTAGAGCCATCAGCCATCAGTTTAAGATAAGTGGGTATTTGCCTAGATAGTCATCAGTACCAGCGGCAAACTTGATAGTCAAGGGCCAGATAGCTAATGTTTTAACTTTGTGGGCCACAGTGTCCTTGTGACAATTACTCTACTCTGCCTTTGTAGCAGAAAAGTAGCCATAGACAGGAAGAAAAAGACTAGCTAGGAGAAGGTCTAATGAAGAAAAGTAGAGATTCTTATCTGAGGATCAAAGATAAAAAGGATTGAAATTTAGGATTCTAGTTCCAAGCAGAGTGACCATGTATAAATGTGGAGATTGCTGACTGCACAACTCTAGGGAAAACTATTAACAGAACTAAATCAAAGTTCCCCATAAGGGCAATATTGAAACTAACCATTGAATTTGATTTGGTTCTTGTCCAATTCAGTTTGTGATCAGAATGGTGGAAAGAATTAAGTTGGTGAACTGCGGTACCACTGTATTTCCCTTTGAAATCCTGAAAGGCTAAGTATTTTGCTTAATGTATACCGCTAGTGAATATGTAAACTGAGGTTTGCCTGATTTCCAAGTCTGGATTCCTTCTATTCCCTTCTTCTTTTAGATTGGTTACATGTTTCTCTAAGGATGACCTAGTAAAGCACATATTAAGAAAATTTCTTTTGGAAGCCTAATTAAAAATAATTACATACCTTAAAAGACACTAAAAACACAGCAGGCATGCCAACAAAGACAGTTCTTATTATATCAGTGTCTTTATGGATTTGGATTCTGTTCAGAAAAGCTCAGGCTCAAAAGGTAATTGCTGGCAGCACGTAAAATCCATCAACCCATAACTAACATATGACAATTATTCTAATTGCCTCTAACAACATTTCTATGTTTTTAGTTGTAGAGCAATTTGCCAATGGTATCGTTAATTGGCAATTCATATTTTAAACATGTCAAGGACAATGGGTCCTTATTTTTTTGAGGTAACCAAAAGCATTAACAGAATTCTAAAAATATATTTTATTCTTTTTTTCTGACCCCAGAATTGCCTTCAGACTGCAACTCCCTCTGGCCAAAATGTGTTTTCTTGAAGTAATTTAATCTCACGTTAGCACTTCAATATATTTTCCTAACAATTCACGTAGACCAGATCCTCATTTCTCTCTAGACACCCCAAACAGGGTTCCTGCTGACTTCAAAGGGAAAATGGTGGGTGCAGGGAAGACTAGGAATCTGGTTCCTGGTTCAACAAAGCTCCACGCACTATAAAACTTCGCTGGTGTCTTCCTGTGTGTTACAGGCCAATTAATGTATGTGAGGGAAGTCTTTGTAAGAAGCCACTCTGGTAACTTGTGAACTTGCTATAAGCCCAGCAGCTAATATGAAAGCAAGTTTAGTGAACCCAATTCCCATGCAGACCCCTCCATCTGCTCATAGAGAGGGAGTGAGAAGAATAAAATTCCCCCAGAAGGCAGAGAAGTAATAAAGACAGCCATTGACTACCCCTCAACCCCTTCAACAGCCATTTATAGCCCACCCTGATCTGAACACTGAAATAAGTATCAAAGATTAAAAAATAATTCATCACCCATGAAACAACCTCCTGTCCCAGTGATCAGTGACACTTTCCTCTGGTGTTTTTGATGGTGGCGTGTCTTAAATCTGCAGCTGGCACAGCCAGACACAGCTCCTCTGTGTGGCAGAACCGTCCCTCTGGATTGCTGACACTCCTGGAGCTCCTGGCTTTCAGTCCTGCCAAGGGACACAGCTTCTCTATGTACACATAATGGAGGGAACTGGAAGGACCAGGTTCCTTTACTTTGTCTCTTGCCTTGTCATGGTCATTACCATGACCATGATCTCTATAAGCTGTCAGTGATGACCTGGAGGTTACTGATGGAAACTGGAAGACAAAACTTGGAATAATGTTAAACTCTTTATACCTGGTTATATAGACTGCCCCCCATAGGAAATCAAAGAAAAGTCAACACCTGGACAGGGGGTTCCAGGCTGGTGTTGTTTCTCAGATCTTGCAACCATCTTCCCAAGACCCTCTCTCCTCAAATACAGTAGAGCTCAATTCTTATTGCAGAGGACCTGGGAAACGTTACCTGAACCAGTTAGAATACCTAGTTAAGAAGCTTGGGCATCAGTGTATAATTTTTCTTTCCCGCAAATGATTTTAATGTGCAATTGGGTTGAAAACTACTGTCCTAAGTTAGATCATGCCCACTCATCCCCAACCATGGAGCAGGTTTGGGTAGGAATGTCTGTGCAGATCCCAAAGCTGGAATCATTCAGCCTAGAGCAGAGTTTGCAAATTGGAAGCCCACCCACAGACTGAATCCAGCCAGCAGATGTGTTTTGTTTGGCCCGCATGGGGTTTAAAAAACTTGAACTACTTGCCAACATTCATTAATGGGAATATATTGCACAAAAATCAGGATATCTGGCTTCTACAGGAACAGAAATATCTAACCATTGTCAGTCTGCATTCCTGTGTGGTAACAATTGACTAACTGGGTATAGTGGCACATATCTGTTATCCCAGCACCCTAAGAGGCTGAGGCAGGAGGATTTTAAATTTGAGCCCACCCTTGGCAACTTGTGATTTAATAAGATCCTTTTACAAACAAACAAATGAACAAACAAACAAACAAAAATCAAAAGGACAGGGGATATAGCTCAGTGCAAAGACCTTGGATTTAATTCCCACTACTGCAAAAACAAACCATTGGCTAGATAGCGGCCACTCAACCCATATGTACAGCCAGTGTTTTCTAGCTCACCACAGCCCTTACATCTCCCCGTTGTCTCACACCAAAGCTGCCTCACTTGTTTATTTTCCTGGCCCCTGGAGCACTGACTAGGTAATGGGTGAAAGGGAGAGGGAAGGAGGAAGCACAATACAAGAACTTAAGTGACTTCACAGGCTAAAGGTGGAGATGAACACACAGAGATTTATAGGAGAGAACTATTTTTCAATATGTGATGTAATCTGCATGGGCCCCTCCCCACAATATGAGATTTTTTACTATAATGATTGCAGTAGAAGGAATTTGACACCCAACTCATTCCCATTCTACCCTGCTTCCACTGCTTTGCTCAACCTCAGGCTTGCACCTGCATAGGAAAAAGAAAAAATCCCACCCCCAGACTATCTTCCCACTTGGTGATACATGGTTATCACTGCCTGAGGCCAGGTCACATTGCCAGGCCAGATGGCCCAGCACCTGTCATCCTAGGGCAGTATTTCTCAACAAGCGGCTCACACACTTCCCGGGAGATTCCTGTGCCTCAACCAGATACTTTGAATCTGGGTCTCTGGGGTTACAGATTCAGGCATTCATACTTGCAGGCCAATTGAGTTGTATGCAGCCCCTCCCCAGTATTAACAATAGCAGCAGCTAATCGCAGCTTTAGTGTCTCAGTGCATAGAACTGTCACAGAAATGCTTGAATTGGATTGTAGTAGGCTGCTCCACAAAGGAGGAAACTGTAGCACAGAGCAGTTAAGTAACTTACCTGAAGTCACTTTGGCAAGTAAGCAGCACAACTGAGATTCTGATTATCTATGCTAGTTGGTAAAGCACTGCTTTGAGCAAAGAGAGATAAGAGGCAGATTCTTGATTCCCTGAGCCAGGTATTTAAGGAGCATGGGGTAGAGTTTTGTAATTGCATTGATGAAACAAAGGCTTCGCATTCTGCTACTTGCAATTGTTTGGGGTGGGGTGGGGTGGATCTGAGAGGAAAACTTACTGATAACATATTTTGTCCAGTGTTTACATGACAGAAAATATGCTGTGTCCTATGACTGGTCTCTTACACCATCTTTCATCAACTCTGCCATCTAGGTCCTTGTGCTGGGACTTAGTGTACATTGCTTCCTGTGTATCAGTGTTCTTCCCTTGAATCTGTGGCCAGCTCTCTTTCTCCTTACCTGGATAGATAGTGAATATTTTAGGCTATGGGGACCACAAGGTCTTTGTTGCGATTGCTTAGCTTTGTTACTGTAGCATGAAAGTAGTCATAGACAGTAGAGGTAAACATCTATGTCCTAATACAACTCTGTGGACACTGAAATGTGAATTTCATACAGTTTTGATGTGTCCCAAAGTAACTTCTACTTTCAATTCTTTTTTTTTTAATGTACATAAATACATAAAATCCATTGTTAGGTAACAGGCTGCCGAAAACTGATGATGGTAAGGCTTGGGACTTGGCTGTGACCTCCGCTCTTCATCATCACACAGGCAGCTCTTTCTCAGGTTTCCCCTGCACTCAGCATGACCCTCAACTTCTCAGGGGGCCCTTTCTTCCCTCCTCTGCCTCAGGTTGCTCCTCCTGTCCTTCTGGTGTCCTCTCTCCCATCAATTTTTTTTTTTTTTTTTTTTTTTTTTTTTTGGTACCGGGGATCGAACTCACAACAGGTGCTTATGCCACTGAGCTAAATTCCCGGCCCTATTATTTGAGACAGGATCTCACTATGCAGTTCAGGCTGGCCTTGAACTCACTTTGTAGCCCAGGCTGGTCTCAAACTCACAATGATCCTTCTGCCTTAGCCTCCGGAGTGCTGGGATTAAAGGCATGCACCATCACGCCCGGCTTTTCCATCAGTTTTAACAGTGAATATTACTTTTACTATCTGAAGATTGTCCTGTTCATACATTGGTTTCTTCACATAGTGTGGTTCTTGCTCTGCTAGAATATAAGTTTCAGGAGAGCAGGGAGCCAACTGGCTTGCTTTTTGCTGTACCTTCAGTGTCTGAACAGTAAATGCCACATTGTCAGATGAGTCAGGGGATGAATGACAAGGCAGAGCTTTCCCGTCTCTTGTGTCTTGAGAGAAATATCACCAAGGATTGCTCATTGAAGTTATGAAAGTAAAGCCAAACCCGCTTTCTAAAGAGTAGTACCTCAAGTACATTAATAGGAAGTGAATCAGGATAGCCAAGATTGAATAATGTGAATAATTTTTTGCAGTTGAACTTACCTATTATTCAGAAAATGAAAATTTTATCTCGGGCACACTGAAAGTTTCTATGTTGCCTTATGAAAAACTTAAAAAATCGGAGCTCATTATATTTCTCATGTACATAACTAAGATTCAAATAGCTCTTAAATTGTGCCTATAGCTGGGCGTGGTGGCGCAAGCCTTTAATCCCAGCACTCTGGAGGCTGAGGTAGGAGGAGCGTTGTGAGTTCGAGGCAGGCTTGGGCTACAACACGAGCGCAAGTCCGGCCTGAGCTACGTAGTGCGACGCTGCCTCAAAAAACCACGGCTGGGAGTTTGGCTCAGTGGCTTAAGCGCCTGTCTGGCAGGTGCGAGGCTGTGAGTTCCATTCCTGGTGACACAAAAAATAAATAAATAAATTGTGCCTATAGCTCTGCATGATGTCACATAATTAATCGTGTCTGGGAGGATGAAAGAAAAAGAACTGGGGATGTAGTTCAGAGCAAATGCACCCTGGGTTCAATTCCCGGTAACTTTAAAAAAAAAAAAAAAAGCGTAGTCAGGGTGGGACAGAAACCAGTCACTAAGAGGTTGGCATTGGCCTGTACCTGAAACAACTCAGACTATTTAGTTTTTTGAGAGCAGTACGGGAGTGGGGAGATCTCTGGGGAAGCCCTACCCAAAGCCTCCTTCCCGTCAAGCTATGTTTCTCTACCCACGGGAACCTTCCCTTAAGCTACACTGAAGAGAGCAGCTATCTGTGCCCGCTGGTGAGGATCTGAGCAAGGGGATTCTGTCCCAAAGTCAGAACGAATGCTGGTGGCAGTGGAACCACACTGCAGGGAGGACAGTCACACATAAAGGAGGATAGGACTGAGTCCTGAATGCCTGTCAGGTCCCATGCAGATTTTTTTCGCTGTGAACCTCATCACACCCAGTCTTGGACTGAAGGGTGTTCTGTAAAAACAAAAACAAAAACAAAAACAGTGCAGTACAGCCTGAGAGGCCTGTAGCTGATGGATGCTGGGTATTGAGTCCTCTGCAAATACAGTTGAGAAAAGGGCAAGTCACAAAGGGCAAAAGTAGCAATGGTCACATGGAGGATTCCAGAGTTAAAAATCTGTGTGTTTGTCTCACAGGCAGCCCTGGTTCCCTCCATGCATTAACCATGGTCCATTTATTACTTTGATTACCACCATTCCTTGGATTTTGCCTGAGAATCCAAGCGAATCCCAGGACCTCTGTGGATACCGAAATCCATACGTACTCAAATTGCTTACCTAAAATTGTGTAGCATTTGCTTATCACTTACTCACATCCCCAGTATTTTAAATTATCTCTGGATTACTTATAATACCAAACACACTGTTAATGCTGTGTAAAAAGTGATATAGTGTGTTCTTCAGGGAATACTGACAAAAAACAACAGTCCATACATGTTTAGTACAGATGAGATCCTTTTCAAATATTTTTGATCTGGGTACAACAGATGTAAAACCCACAGATGTGAGGGCCAACTGTATAAATTATTATAATGACTCAAGGATCGCTTTCTGGTTCCTAACTCCAGGAGCTTTTATTGAGCTTCACTGATATCACTTATAAAGCAATAGACTGGTGGGTGACAGGAGCAGAGGAAGGCAGGAGGGTCCCACCATGTTGGAGCTCTCAGCTGGGAAAAAGGATGTATGTGTTGAACCATGTATTTAGACATAGATTTGGAGTTGGTTTTTTTTTTTTTCTCTTAAACTTAAGTGCCATTGCCACTGGAAAAATATCAGGTAAGTTCCTCTTAGTGGCTACAAAGGCTAACATGATTGAGAATATAGTTTATGTCTTGCCTCATTTAATTCTCACAGGCAACAAATGAAGTAGGTCTTGTTATTGTTCCATTTTAGAGGTGAAACAACCAAGGATTAGAGATGTAAAAGAAATCTGCTGGTTGACACAACTGGTGAGTGGATAAGCTGGGGATCAACGTGGAGGCTGTCTAGAGTTCATATACCTCATCACTAAGTCTCTTCTGATGGTGCCCTTCTGGGTTAACAAAAGTCTTTATCTGCTATAATTAGAAGGGCCATAGGAAACAAATAACACAAGAAGCCAGCCACCACCCTGCACATTTGGCAGGAACTTCAGGACTGTGTGTGTAGGTGGGAAGAGGAACACACCATTTTATGGTGGAAACAGCGATTCAAGTGTGCTCTGGCTAGAGGTTATTGGCACAGGATGTTGAGGGAGGTGACAGGAGTGGCACATTTCATGGAATTGGCATAGCTTGGCTCTCTTGGGACCAAAAAATAGAGACCTTGGCTGTTTCCAACTGAGTCCTGACTGCTGAATTTGTGCTTTGGCTCCCTAGGGTGGTTGTTAAGAGGTTATGGTCAGAGTTCTATGGACCGTGATGGTCCAGTTGTCCATTCTGTCTCTCAGCCTAAATTCTTCAGGGCCAGCACCCTTTAAAAAGACATTTCAGGTACCTATCAATGTCCCCAATGCATCTCCACCCATGTCCTTTACTTAGGTTGTCACCTCTGAACCCACATTTTTCCATATGCTTTTTTCATCATCCTTTACTCCTCCTTCCTCATGCTCTTTCTTTTACAGATGGTACTGGGGACTGAACCCAGGACCTCTTGCATACTACATAAGTGCTTTACTATTGCGTTATACCCCAAACCTTTTTCAATCTTTATTTATTTATTTTTCAATCTTTATTTTGAAATAGCATCTTACTAAGTTGCTTGGACTGGCCTCAAACTTGTAATCTTTCTGCCTCAGTCTCCTGAGTTGGTTGAATGTCATGGCTTACATCTAGAAGGTCCTCTAAAAGTCTCATATGTCCAGAAGTGGAGCTTTAGAGAGATGATTGAGCTATGGGGCCATTATATTCATCAGTGCATTGATTAATTGATTTATTGAAGTGTTTATAGCTAAATGTGCTGTCGGGAGCTTGGGCCTAGTCAGAACAGGCGGGTCACTGGAATGTGCCTCAGAAGGGTTTATATTCTTGTGCATGGCTTCTCTTTCCTTCCTGTACTTTCTGGTTGCCATGAGGCAAACAACTTTGTTCCACGATGCCCTTCTACCATGCTATTTCTGCTGTGGAGTCAGCTGACTACACACTGAATCCTGAAAACTGTGAGCCAAATTAAACCTCTCCTTTAAGTTGAGAATGTTAGATATCTTGTGTCAGTGACCAAAATGGTGACCAATACACTGGGGTTGTAGATGTGCACCAGCATGCCAGACCTCACCTCTTCTTTTTCTTTTTCTACTTCTTCCTTCTTTCCTTCTTTGGGGACAGTATCCTAAGAAGCCATTAAATGATAAAAATGACAACACGAACTAACATTTAGCGAGTACTCATTATGTGCCACACGTACAAGCTCCATTTAATCCTTTCAACAACCACAGGAGTAAGATACGGCTAGTTCTAGTTTATATATGAGAAGGCAGAAAGCTAAATAGAATGAACCAATTTACTAGGAAGTGGAAGAGCTAGAATTGAGTGCTCTTTCTCAGATCTATGCTTTCTTAATTCTCCTCATTACCTTCTTATAATTTTCTCACTATAAAACTATAATTGCCATCATTATTATGATTACCTCATTACTATTATTAAACATTTTTTGTATTTCTGCAAAATCTTTTCAATGCTCTTTTTACAAAAAAGGTAGTGTTTTTTAAAGATCCAATTATGCTTAAAATTGGAAGGAATGCTGCTAAAAGCATATTATATATTTGTTATATATTTAGAAGGGTTTTTAATTTCTAAAAGCTGATACTATGCAACCTCTGAGCAGAGAGATGATTAAAGCCAATGTAGTGATAAGCACTTTATTCAGTTATTACAGATTTGAATTTTAATTGACTCAGCAAAAGAAACTATTAAGCAGCATTGCAAATCGATGTGAAATGGGCATCTGTGCAATATGGCTACTCCTAAGCTGTAGGTTGACAGAGTGCAGGTGCTTCATTGGAATCCAATTAGAAAGATCGGTCAACTCTACATTGATTACTTGTAATTTATGTCATAAACACCACAGAGTTATGCTCAGACTCTGGCATTTAAAGAACATGTACCTCTTCAAATCTCTCCAGTGGCCTTAAAAACAGAGTCCCAGTCTCTCAGGTTTTTTTTTTTTTCATTCTGCAGAATGTAAAATGAGGTGTGGTTGCCTTTAGCAAGAAGAAACTGTTAAACACATTTGTTCATTAGTAAAACTATAATTATCACATACCTGTTATTAGCAAGGCATGTGTTAAGCATCACAGGGGCTAATAAATGACTCAGACCCTGGAACTCACAGCCTGGGAGAAAAGATTGTGCGTGTGTGTGTGTGTGTGTGTGTGTGTGTGTAAGTACCTAGAAAATGATCTGTGGTATTTAAAAGATGTCCACAAGAGCCCTGGATGGTAGATATGGTAGTGCATGCTTGCAATCCCAGCTGCTTAGGAGGCCAAAACAGGACTGCACAAACTTAGGACAGGGAGATCCTGTCTCAAAAAAAAAAAAAAAAAAAATCCCCAACAACAACAAACTGACTGTGTATCTCAGTGAGAAGGCTCTGGTTCAATTTCCAGTACCACAAAAATAAATAAATAAATAAATAAATAAATAAATAAATACAATGTCCACAAATTCTTTGGTCTCTTCCTGTACGATGGTGGGACCAATCTCCTTGCCCCCAAACTTGGCATGTGAATGGTTTAGGCAATAAGAAGGGTGAAATAACACCATGTCATGCCCAACCCTGCCTTTGAAGGGACTCACTTTTTCTGTGTTGGTCTCCTGGAGACCCAGGCTTTCAGGTAAAAATGTCTGACAAGGAAACCAAGTCATCAAGAAGCTCAAGCCAGGCATGTAGGGAGTGAGCAAGAGAGACACCCACGTCGGTTCACCCAAGGCTCCAGCATTCATAGAACCAAGACAAGCCATCCTTCCCTTGCTGGGATCAAAGCATTAATCTGGAGAAGCATGAGACATAATAATAACAAGCTGTAGCTTTAAGTCACTAAGTTCCAGTACTCTGTAGTAATCAGTAAGCAGAATACATAGCATTGAAAGAAAGGAATAGAAATGCAAAGAAAAACTGTTTCCAGTCCTGGTGGAGGGAGTAATCAGGGAAAGATTCAAGGTGGTGATGACATCTGAGTTGAGTCTGGAAAATTAGGCTTTAGAAAACAGAAAGAAAAGGATAAAGGAATTCCAGGTAGAGCTAATAATGTGGGCAAAAGGCCCAGAGGTGATAAATATGTGTGAGGAAGATTAGGTGGTTCATTTTGGCAAAAGAAATGGTTTGTAGGAGGAAATTATGATGAAATAAGTGAAAGGAAGACTGGAAACAAGGATCACATCTTTGAAGGCTTGGAAGGCCGGGATAGGGGGTCAGTGGGCAAGAAGGGGCTATCCACAATCCAGCAGGCTGGAAGGATAAAGAGAATGGCAGGAAGGGTGTTAGTTAGGAGGATCAAGCAACTTGGGGGCTAGATGCTCACCCAGATATCTATTTGGAGTAGAGGTAGAGTCCTGGAAGGACTGAAGTGGTTGGCAGAATAATGGTCCTTGGAGATGTTCACATCTTGATCCCTGTAATAAGTGAATAAGTCACAATAAAAAAGATTTTGCAGATTTGAGTAAGTTACGGATCTCAAAATGAGAAGATTATCCTGAGTAAGAAAAATGGGACAAATTTAATCGTAAATGTCCTTAAACTGGCAAAACCTTCCTAGCCGTTGTCAGGATGTGACCATAAGAATTGTCAGAAAGATGTGACGTGACAGGGACTCGACCTGCTAGCACTGGCTGCAAAGAAGGAAGAAGGGGGCTGCAAGCCATAGCACGTGATTGACTGTCGAAGCTGGCAAGTGCCTCAGCTCACCGCGGCCCACAGCGCTGGAACCTCTACCTACAGCTGTGAGGACTCACATGAACAAAGGGACAAATTTCCCCCAGAACCTCCAGAAAGGAACTCAGCCCTGCATGGTTGCATTTTAGCCCAGTAAGACGTGCCTCAGACTTTTGATCTCCACAGTTGTGAGATTACAAATTTGTGCTGTTTAACTGCTAAGTTTGTGGGTTTTTCTTGTAGTAGTGAATACAGATCCAGATATTAATGACATTTGCTGAACATCACTGAACTAGGGTCTGGAAGTTGATGGTCCCCTCGTGAGTTTCATCTCTCTCTAGGTAATGGTTCTATTTTCATGATCTATGGAAACACTGCTTTGTGTCATAGTTTGTCCTCTAGCCCCCTGGGTGATGGTGATTAAATTACTTAACCTGTCTGAGCTTTAGTTTCCTCAACTGCTAAGTGAAGAGACTAAGCAAGAACACCCATCTCCAAGTGTCTCCAGCCTTTCCTTTTTTTTTTTTTCATACCATGATATGTTTGATAAAGAATGTTTCCATCTTTCAGGTGCCAATGGGAATAACCTAGGTTTGGTGAATTTTTGAGGGCCCTAGAGGTAGCATTCTTTCCTCACCCATCAAGAAAACATCTCAGGCTGGGTGTGGTTGTGCACAGTTGTAATTGCATCACTTTGGGAGACTGAGGCAGGAGGATCACAAATTTGAGCCCAGCTTGGATAAGTGTTAGCAAGACACTGTCTCAAAACAAATAAACAAAAGAGTTGAAGATGTGGCTTAGCACTAAGGCCCTGACATCAATTCCTAGTGCTGCAGGACATAAACCCATATCAGAATGATATTTTGATAGGGGTAAATATATTTACTCTGATTTCTTGAGCTTAAATGTTTAAACTTATGTGTTTGTCATAATATTTTACAAAGGAGGTACACAACTACAATAAAATGCATAACAAGAAATAGTTATGGGCCCTAAGTCTTATCAATAAATTATTACAATTAGTGTCATAATAGTGATAATAGTAGCCAGAAATGCTGAACAACATGCTGGTATGTTTTAGCAATGAAATTGAGCAGCTTTAGGAACTGAAGAATCATCTGAATTAATTGAGGGTAAGCCACTTGTGGTTGAGAAGGTAGAAAGAAGGTGATGGGGAAAAATTCCATTTTTCTAAACCTTAAAAAAATTAGAGCCAGGTGTAGTGGCATAGGCCTATAATCTCGGCACTGTGGGAAGCTGAGACAGGAAGAGCTCAAGTCAGACCTCACTTTGGGCAATTTAGAGATGTACCGAGACCCCACTTTAAACCAAACCAAACCAACAACAAAAATAGCCAGAGACGTAGCTAAGGCCCTGGGTTCAATTCTGAATGCTGCAAAAACATAAACAAAACAAATACCACCACCACCAACAAAAGCAGAACAGCAATACAATAACAGCAACAACAAAAACCTAACCCCTGTACCCCATATTAAACTGAAAAAATAATACAGCAATTACTACACTTATAACTATTTAATTAGGAGATGATACACAAAACTCAATTTCAAGGAGTAAGGGCCAAAGACAATCTAGTCATTTTTAATGAACTTTGTATTGAACGAGAATGAGCAAAAAAAGGGTAAGAAAAGAACTGGTCAATAGCAGCAGCAGGCCGGCCTGCAAGGCTGTCTATGTAATGACCCTGGAGTTGATGCCTGTTGAACATCTGTGCCAGGAATAGTTCTAAATCTGAACATTTCAATATTTTCAAGGTAGTTCAATTTTAGTTAGGCATTCCTATACAAAGCACATGAATTTCCAGAAAAAGAAATGGTACAGAGTTGAGAGAGAAGCTCTTCCATGAGGGTAATATCATTGTATGGTTGCAATTGTGGGCTTTCAGAAATACCTGTGTGTACACTTTGATCTACCACTTGCTGCAAGTGTGACTTAGGCCAGTGACACAGCTGTGTGACTGTAGTAGCCCTACCTTAAAGCGAAGAGTGTCACTGTGGCTTCCTCATATCCCAGTGCTCAGACCTATGCCTGGTGAGCAGGAAAGACGCAGCATCCGCTCTCACTACTTTAATGATACCACAGAGACCAAGGAACAGCCTGCCACCATGACTAGCCTGCTTTTCTGTCATGCATTCTGTCACTGAATTTCTTTGCCTACTTGGGGCCCTATTAGGGCATTTATACTTAAAATTTCAAACGTGTCTATGCTCTTAAATATCATTTTTTAGAATTGTGTATAGTTTGATTTTTCTGTCATTTTCTTCTTTAAATTTTGATCTTTGAAATGTTTGAATTGAGCTAGACTTTTTGAGGGTAGGACTACACTGGATACTCCTAGTCCAATTCTTACAGCAAGGAATATGTTGGCTATCAGACATCTGGGGTGCCCATGTTAGAAGAATTTCTTCCTACTCCATAGTGTTCTGGGGTAGAAAATGAAGAACATCAGAGAAAAATACACTGGAAGAAGTGGTGTTTTTTTTCCGCCATGCAAATGACACAGTTAGTTCTAAATAGATCACTAGAACAGAAAATTATTAGAATAGCACAGCAATTCCATAGTAGGAGTGACTCAAAGTAGTTGCCTTGTTTTGGGTCAGCATCAGTGAAACTTCAGCTGTATAGAGGAGAAAAGGCATTGGAGGGGATCTGTCTTGCAATGCATTTCTGTGTGACCTTGGGCAACTCACTTGTTTTTTCTGGGCATTACATTTCTCTTCCATGAAATGAAGAAAATGAACATCTCTATTCTGAGACACATGGACCACTGGTGTGGTGGGACATGACTCAGGTAATTTTGTTGTATATTTAATAAGTACTTAAAGATAGAGTAAGCATATCAGAACTATAATTTCAAGGGTATCATTGCTTAAAACAATACCCACACTTAAAAATATTTAAGTTTAGAATGAAAGAACAAAAATCAGATAACATTTTGTGTTAGATGCTGGTCTGATTTCCTAAAGGATGCATCTCAACTGATGACCTTGACTGGCGTGTAATAATTATTTTCTTGTTTTCTACATTTGATGGTGCATTAACCACTAGGGACCTTTTAGAACTGAGATGGATTAGCTAATTTCTATAGATACCAAACAACTGCCTTAGAGCACAACTTTAACAGACAAACCAACCAATCTCAGTCTGCATGGCACCCAGTTCTCTGTATTAAGCCTCCGTCATCCAGGATGCTAGCTTTCAGTCCTAAGTAATTTCAGCACCAGCTATCAGACAACCAGAAATTACACTAACTATCCAATCCTCCGCTGCTCATTTTGTCTACACTGCTTTGCCCATTTCTTTTTATGAAAACACAATAAAGGCTCTGGTCCATGCTTTTCCTTGAGTCTTTGGTCTCCTTAATTGTCTGTGGGGCTTCTCCATGTCGCTCTGAGTGACATACCCTTCCCCCTCCTATTGGGAACTGTAATAAACTTTCTTGTCAATGGCAATAGTCTTCTGACCTGATAGCTTCATTATACCTGAATAAAAAGATCCTGGGATCCCAGCACAGTGGTGCATGCCTGTAAGCTCAGCACTCTAGGAGGCTGAGACAGAAGGATCACAAATTCAAGCCGAACTTGGGCAGCTTAGTGGCTTAGTGAGAATTAAAAAAAATGTTGGCAATACAGCGCAACATGAAAACCTGTGTTCAACTCCCAGCACCAAGAGAGGGGAAAAAAAAAAAAAAAGAAAAGAAAAGAAACAAAGAATGAAAGAAAAAAAGAAAAAAGAAATCCTGGAAAACTAGAAGGCAAACTTTCATACATGGGGAAGAAAATAAGAGGATCAGGGAAAGGAAAAGAAATTGAGGGGAGGATACATGGATGAAAATTACCAAAACATTTTATATGTGTGTGTGTGTGCGTGTGTGTGTGTGTGTATGCTAGAACAATTTTTATTGTTCTCTGTTATAAACATGTACTAATTTTTTAAATTGGGAAACCTTTTTATTTTAAAATGATAAACAGAAATATAAGGTATATAGGAAAACCCTGTGCTTTAATTTTGCTTTTTGACATATAAACAAGAAGGCAGTCTGGGTTGAAGCACAAGGCAGAAATAGGAGAAAAGGACAATTATTACAAGTGGATGGTCCAGCTTTTAAATACCCATGAAGACTTTTAAGAACTACTTGATTAGGTACCTTTAGAAAGTGTCAAAGCTTATCTGGCTTTTAAATTGCAACTGTTTGGGTCAGGGAGGATCCAATCAGAAGACAACTAGCCAGCCTTCCTGGGGAGTTGCGCGAGCAGCGTGGACTCTAGGAAGAGAAAGATCTGTGCCTCCTGTCAGTCTACCAGGAGTGGGCTGAGAATCAACACTGCCCCCCCGCCAGGATGACAGTATGTAATGTAGCAAATATGGGGGACTCCCTTCTATCTTGTCTTTGAGGCCCAGTATTGTTCTCACTGTTTTGCTTTATTCTGATTAATTGTTTTGCTTTATTCAATATTCTGTTTTGATTGGTTTTATTCTGTTTTGTTTTTTGTTTGATTTTGCTATACCTGATGGAATGGTCAACTATTGTGACGATAACAAGATATACTATAGTAGCTATTGTTTTCCTAGTATCCTGCTTTGAAGTTCTGTACCAGTTCTACTGCTTTGCTTTGACTAACTTTGTTCTGTCTTGTTTTGCTGGATTTTACTATCTTTAAAATAAAATTTTAAATAATTGCAACTGAACAGTTTTGAACTTTAGATTTATCAACAACTCCTTTTCCATTACACTTTCTCTAAAAACTAAGTATAGAATTGAAATAAAACATTCATATTCTAATTTTAATTGCCATTAACACTTTAAAACTATGGGATTGTAGGGCCTTGTTTAACTATGTATAGAGAGCTATTTGCAAACTTAAATTGTGTAAATGTAATTTCTACTTGTAGCTCTAAGCTGTGGCAACCCAGAGGGAGGTAGGGGAACTATTCCAGACCACTGGAAAGTAGGATTTTTTTTAACTTGTTGCTTGTGGGTCTGTTGGTATAAAGGTATTACCTCAACTTTCCTGCGGTAACAGCAGGCAGTTGATCATCGCCTGCCTGCTTAGGTGCAGCCAGCATTAACAGTGCTTCTCTGATCTCCTCCCATGTTGGCTTCCTTGGAAAAATCTTTAGGTGGTTAGGGGTTCAAAGTTAGACTATGTACTCATTTTTTAAAAAATCCTGAGTATCTTCTTTTGACTGTGCTGGGATCAAACCCAGGGCCTTGAGCATGCTAGAAAGACAGTCTAATACTGAGCTGCATCCCAAGTCCCTGGATATGTTTTCAAACACAGTGAGAGAACAGCTTTGGACTACTTTTACTACTTCTGAAGAACTTTTACTCTCTCACCCAGCAGGATGGCTCTTTTTCTGTTTTTTTATTTTTATTTTTATTTTATTTTAAAGATAATAAAGGCCAACAAAACAAAACAGAGTAAAGCCAATGAAAGCAAAGCTGTGAAAGTGGTACAGAACTTTGAAGTAGGATAATAGGAAATCAACAATGGCTACCATGGTATATCCCGTTATCTTCACAATAGTTGTCCATTCCATCAGACATTGTAAAATCAAATAAAACAAAGCAGAATAAAATCCATTGAAACAGAACTTTGAATAAATCAGAACAAAACAAAACAGTGAGAACAATATTGGATTTCAAAAACTAGATAGTAGGAAATTCTCCACATATTGCATAATGTTATCCTCCATATAGAGGACCCAGGCCTGCAAAGTCAGCCAAACAATACAAGCATGCAATTGTTTTTGTACCTCAGTTGCTATCAACTCAGTCTGTCCTCCAAACCAGCCAGTTGTTTATGACAGAGTGTGGGGGATTGGGGGGTATTCCTTGATTCTCAGCCTATACGCCAGTTGGCTTACAGGAGGGTCAATCTGGCTTCTCTCTCTGGCTTCTCTCCAAGCCCCACATGGCTTGTGTGGCTTACCAGAAGGACAAACTGGCTTCTTGATTTTGATGTACTCCTTCCAGACCCAGCATGGCATCTGCTGATTCACAGGAAGGATGATCTAGCTTATCTGTTCCTGGGCCCCACGTGACTTGTGCCTTTTTTTCTGTTTTAAAAATGTTTCCATTACAGAAACTGGGTTTGATGCTATAAGTGTGTGTGTGTGTGTGTGTGTGTGTGTATGTGTGTAGAGTGCCTGCTAATGGACGCTGGCATGGGGGAGTGATGAATGTTGGCTGTGGGATTAAGAATGATGATTGCACAACTTTGTATGAAAAAGCACTGAACTACGCACTTTAAAAGGGTACTTTATGGTATGTGAGTTATATCTCAATTTTAAAGCATTGTTCTTTGGGCCACTTTTCCTCTTAAAACTCATATCTTCCCTACAGGAGTCACTATAGATGCTACCTTCTCCCCTCAAAACCATTGCGTGGAATGCCTGTGGTTCTTATAGTTCTCCTTGCTGAACTTTAAGTACTAGCTTATGCAGGGAAGGGGTAAAGAAAAAGAAGCTCTTTGGGAGGCCTTGATCTGCTGCTTATGGAATGTGTCACTTCATACTCCCTCTTTTCTCTGCCAGTGTTCAGCCTTGATACCAGAAGTTCCTGGGCTAGACCTAGTTTTAACATTAGCAAAACAAGACCCTAAAATGTGTGATTTTTCTGGAATGACTTTTCCTATACATTTTCCTTGGGCTCCTAAATAAAAACATGAAAGTGGGGGCTTTTTCTTTTCCAGGTGAGGCACTGCTTCTCAAAGATGTAGAGACAGATGAGCTAGGCAATCAAGTGAAGTTAAAAGTTTTATCTGCTTTATGAATAGATCTTAGAGAAATGACTTTCTCAGGCAGTATCTGTGATCTGAAAGAGCTTCAACCCACAGACATTCATCCTAAGGGCCATGCTTCATATAAAAGTAGTTTAAGCAGATGTTGACTCTTTGAAAGATTAATAGAGGACTTTGATAGCTGGTTATGTTAGCTTGTAATTGGTTCCTGGAAAAGGGGAAATCAAACCTCCTACTTCTATGTATCTGCTCCTATCTTGTCTCTGCTAATTGTTTGTTATTTTCTGCTCTTTCCTTGAAATGATACTACATATCCCCTCATGATACAGCCTCCTGATTGAACACTGAATGACTGTATTAAAGACTTCCAGATAAGAGAGGACTCCCCCCAACCTTCTCTACTTAGGTAAAGAACACCACAAGGTAAAGTAGGAGCTCCATGTCAAATATCTGGTGAGATTAAGGCAGTATTATTAAGGAATCAAATGGGGGTAGAGTCCAAGGGTAAAGAGCATTTACCTGCTCCCCCTCTCCCCCAGGAGGGACATTCTAGTGCTTCTCACATCACCTGGGCACCATCTTAAATCACGAATTCCAATTCAGGGGGTCTTGTTGGAGGCTGAGATTTTACATTCTAACCAACTTCCCATTGATGTTGATAGGGCTGGCCATAGGCCACACTTTGAGCAGCGAAGGATATCTCTGATTGCCTGTGGATCTTTAAAACCTAAATTCAAAAGAATGTCCTGAAAGTTGATACTCTGTGGTTCTTTCTTGTGGACCTTAGTTAAATATTAATGATAGCTATGATCATTACAAAACAATCATGACTGGCCTTCATGAAAGGCTAGCTGAGACTAGCTTTAATTGTTACCATCTCATAAAAGGACCACGTATGGTTGAGAGATGCTAAATAAGTTACCCAAGGTCTCATGGCTATGTAAAGACAGATGAGGCAGGCAATCGAGTGAAGTTAAAGTCTTATCTGTTTCATGAATTGATCGCAGAGATGACTTTTTCTCAGGCAGAGCCTGTGAGTGTCACAACAGAAACTACAACACTACTGGATTCCATAGGTGGGCTCAGAAATATTACAGGTTGAGCATCCCTAACCCAAAAATCTGAAACGTTCCAAAATCTGAACTTTATTGAGTGCCGACATGATAGAAGTGGAAAATTTCCTATCTCCTCAAGTAATGGGTATCAGGATCATTAAAAATATTCTGTAAGGGAGGTATTGTGGTGCAAATCTGTAATTCCAACACTTGGGAGGTAGGGTCAGGAGGATTGTAAATTCAAACACCACTTGGGCAACTTGGAGACTTAGTGATGCCCTGCCTCAAAAATTTATTCAAAATTACATCCAGGCTATGTGTCTGAGACATAAATGAATCTCATGTTTTGACTTGGATTTAATACCCAAACTACAACATTATGTATATGCAAATATTAAAAACAAAACAAAGCACCATTTCCAGTTGCAAGCTTTACAGATAAGGGATACTCAACCTCTACCACCTCATTTTCCCTTGTCTTATTTCAGGTTCAGTAGGCCCAAACGCATGAAGTTTGTTTGATTTTTGTGTTCAAAATGGAGACATTTTCATGCACTGCAGGACTAAGCCAACGGTGCACATTTACTCATGAAATCAGACAGAAAATGCCAATGGTGTGTGATACAGAGGCAAACATTCAATGGAGAATGGCCTGCAGACTTAGTCTGCATGGGGAGAAAAATTTCATCCTCAGAACTTATTTTTTACCTTGTGAAGCAAACTCTAGATGAGGAGAGTGGTGAGGTAATAAAGCTATAATATATACTTCGTTTGTTGTTGTTGTTTGAGATAGGCTCTCACCATGTAGTCCGGGCTGGCTTTGAACTCCCTATGTAGCCCAGACTAGCCTCAAACTCACTGCAATCCTTCTGCCTCAGCCTTCTGAATGCTGGGATTATATACTTGCATCATCATACCTGGTCTTAATTTTTGAATTGACATCATGTTATCTAGAACAAAAATGAAAATGCTGAGTTAGGATGCTAAAAGCACAACTAATTAAAGAAAAAAGCCCGATAAATCAGATTTCATCAAAATTAAAAATTTTTATACTTCAAATTGTATTGTCAAGGTTAAAATATGGCTCAGTGGCAGAGAACTTGCCTAACTTGCAGGAGGCCTTGAGTTTGAGCTCTAGAATTGGGAGGAGGGCACTGCTAAGTTAAAAGATAAGCCACACTGAAAGAAAATGTTTATAAATCATCTATCTGATAAAAGACTTGTGTGCTCATATTTCTGTAATTCCCCAATTGAAAAATCACCAAAATATATGAATACACATTTTATCAAAAGAGATACACTGATGACCAATAAGCACATGAAAAAGATGTTAATACCATTAGGCATTAGGGAAATGAATTAAACCACAATGAGATCCCACTTCACACTCACTGGAGTGGCTGTGATAAAAGACAAAAAGAGACAATAGTAAATGCTGACAACAATATGGAGAAACTGGAACCCCTTTTACATTGCCAGTGGGAATGTACAATGGCTCAGGTATGTTAGAAAACAGTTGGAGTCATATAGGGGATTTTTAATTTCCTTGTACATTGAAATGTTTTTTGTGATGTAGTTCTTATACTGGTTTCTTTGATTTGAAAATATTTTTACATCAAAAATGTTTCAATTCTCTTTAAAAAGCAAAACAGGCGAGCTTAGATTTTTTTGCTGTTACAGTTTCTGCTAATGCATTATATATCACAAGCAAGAGTTCATACTAACAATGTGGATAATTGAAATTTCAGCTTTATTTAATCAAATTTAATTTAAAAATTTGATGCTTATTAATTTTAATTTATATTTTATTTTAAACTTAATAGGTAATTCTTTTAACAATTTTAGAATAGAAATGGCTTTAAAATATTTTAACAATTTGTGTTTAGTATACATTTTAAATAAAATGTATGTATGTTTATATGCATTTATGTTTGCTAATTTCCCTTTATTTTTTCTTCCCCATATTGTTTTTGTACAGTGTATATTATTTAGTCACTTTTTTACTGCAAGGACACAGTATATGACATTCATAACTTAAAGCAGAGGTTTAATTTGGTTCATAGTTTGTAGAGGTTTCAATCTGTACTTGACTGGCTGCAAGGCAAAATGACATGGCCCAGGGGAGTGGTGGAAGGCAGGTTGCTCATGGCATGG
>RJWM01007507.1:0-78570 GCA_004363535.1 Dasyprocta punctata | reverse complement strand
ATATGTGTGGAAATGCAGTTGCTTTTAAATCAAAGAGTGCTTTCTCCATTTTTTTTCGAGGGCTTTGCTTTAACCAAACTCACAATGGCTAACATACTGAGTCAGCAAAATAAACACGTGTGGTTGTAAAATACTGAGTCTTGCTTCTGACGGAGGTAGTGCAGTCAGCTACCTGCCCTGGACTCGGAGGGAGGGCCTGTCACATAAACAAAGTCTGCATGCAAGACTCCATGTACTATCAACATATCTCCTTTAGGTTCCTGTCAACCTCAGGGTGTCTCACATAATGTACTTTATGTAATGTGGAGATCAGCAAGAATTTGAAAAAGAGACATTTTATTCTTTAGAACCTATCTGCCACCCCGGGTCAGCATTCTCTTAGTGAGGCTGAGCCACTCATAGGACCTGCCCTCTGGAAAATCTGTTCAGAGCATCTGGACCCCACAAATCTATCTTTCTTCTGGAAAATACTGACTTTTGAGTTTAGAGCCCTGTCCAAAGTTCTCCTGCCTTCCAACCAAGACTTACCTTGCTTCCGTGGCACCATTTTCTCCTCAACATTTTATTATGAAGTTTTCAAATAGCCAGTAAATTTCAACGGATCATGCATTAATCACCCATGCATGTATTTTTAATATAATTGTTACTGTCTCGTTCATGGCTCTTCAATGTTCCTTTTCTCCAAGCATCGTTTTCCAAGATACTTCTCATGGGAAACACGTGGGATGAGAGGTAGGTACCACAAGGTAGCTCAAACGGAAGCCCAGGGCTTCCTTCAGGATGGTTACAGACACGAAACGAGCTTCGGTTACAGACAGAAGTGTGTGCCAATCCCAGCAGCTCCACTTGCCAGCTCTGTGACCCTGCGAGGGCTTTTTACTGCTCTGGGTTCAAGGTGCTGCCTTACCATAAATGCTAGGATCCCTGAGTCTAGATTTGGTTTATTTGGAGAGCAATCTTTTTGGGTGTCTGTGTACAAAGACCTCTTGGAAAATCACCACCCTGAGACCTCAGATTTTGAACCCAGACCACTGGATGGTATGGTTATGACAAGAAAATAGGAAATGTCAAAATGGCATAGCTGAGTACATCTACGTCACATCACATAAACAGAATTCATTATTAACATATACCTTTTATTGGCTTGCTTAACTTTTTTTTTTTTTTCAAAAAAGTGATGGAAATTTATCAAATCTAAAGTCTGTCCATATGCTCCACTGTAAACACAGCTATTGACACTGTGGAAATATTTTCAGGCTGCTTTGTCCTTTGTCTGTTTAGCTCAGGGATATTTTCCATGGTGGCTGCCCCATAATTCTAAACCCTAAAGGTTCTGGTGCTACCACCCTATAGATGAGTATTTCTTCTCTATTTCCTCAAGAACTAATAGATTGTCATCTTTCAACCCAAAAAGCTTTTAACTTGCCATCCTATACTCCTTTAGATTCACTTAAACTAGACTTTTCTCCAAGACAACATGTCAGAGATCTAAAAGACAAGTCTCCCAGTCCTTTGATGTGCAAAAGAGTGAGTGGATGCTGATTCTGTTTTTGTTTTTTTGTTTGTTTGTTTGTTTGTTTTTTGTTTTTTGGTATTTGTTTTTGTTTTTCTAGTACTGAAGATTAAATCCAGGGCCTTCACACTGAGGTATATCATCAATTTTATTTGTTTTTATTTTTGTTTTTTGTCTGTTCTTTTAATTTTGAGACAGAGTATTACTAAATTTCTAAGTTTCTCAGGTTTGAATTTGTGATCCTCCTGCCTCGGCTTCCCAGAGTGCTGGAATGACAGGTGTGCTTCATCATGCCAGGTTGGACACTAACTTTTGATGAAGAGCTTCCTTCAAGTAAGAGACAGACGGAAGCCCAGAGATGACATATGGCTTTCCTAAAGTCAAGACTAAGTTGATCAAAACAATGAGAAA
This sequence comes from Dasyprocta punctata, assembly GCA_004363535.1. Lineage (NCBI taxonomy): Eukaryota > Metazoa > Chordata > Mammalia > Rodentia > Dasyproctidae > Dasyprocta > Dasyprocta punctata. Next base: position 76,646 of record RJWM01007507.1, on the reverse strand, counting down.
ACTGAATTCAGTTTAGTTGATACTGACTTCAAAGCGCCTCTAAATTCAGCAAGCTGCTGTGTACTTTAGATCAGGAATCATCTTCATCAGCAAGTCCACAGACCTTGGAACTAAAAAAAAAAATCCAACTATAAAATATATGTTTTGGGGAGGGGGAATGAAAACACCTTAAAGACATTGTCTTTATCATAGGGAGAAAGTCTCAGATACCTGAAGACAGGACACTGGATGAAATCTGCTGAGTTCCACATCCAAGACAGGAAAAAAGGAGCAGATTCTAAATCTTTACCATTAGGAGTTGAAAAAGATAACTGGAGAGCTAGAGCTTGGGAAGGAGATCCTGCTTCAAGAAAGACACAAAGATCCGCACAAGGGACGGTTTTGTTCAGAAGGAAATAGACCAAAAAAATCCAACAGGAGAGTTATACACTCTTATACTATTCACACAAATTGGATACAAATCTAACTATATCTATACAAGCAATAGAAATCTAACTGTATCTATACAAACTGGGTACAAATCTGTATCTATACAAACTGAATGCAAATGTAACCATATTCATATAAACTAGATACAAATCTAACTATATCTATATAAACTGGGCACAAATCTAACTATAACCCATATAAACTGGATAGAAATCTAAAAAAGAGGAATGAGGAAGTAGGAGGGATAAAACAAGACAGCAGGGTCCACTAGGGGCCTACACGTGATTCTCGAGAATCTTTGTCACAGACTTGTCTTTGGGACAGACACTCCTGCTACGCCACCTGGTCATATCCTTCTTTTCCTGGGCTGTGCAAATTCACCACCAGAGAAAGACATTTCATCGCGCAGAAGCCATCAAGGGTGGGAAGAGAAAGTGATGTTTTAGGTGTCTGGCAGCGGAGCTGTGTGGACTGCCCTGGTTTTTAACCTACCCACAGAGCTACGGGAAGCCAAGTGTTCTCCAGGCTGGGCCAGACTTTCCCAGCCCATCTTGGGGGCCTGCCAGTTTTCGCTGGCTCTCTCTCCAGTGTCAAGCTGTCTTGTGAAATGACTGGTACTTCCTGCTTCCTGTCGCACCCCAGACCCAGACAGGCCACCTCTCCCTGAGTATCCGCCCTATGGCTCCACGAGAAGGAGCCAAGGGGGCCCTTAAGGACACAGAAACCCCCGTTCTGATAAGGAGCAAAAGGAATAAAAGAATGGGAACACTTCCTTCCCATTTCCTAGTTTTCTTCCATCTGCCTTTTTCTCCTGCTCCCATCCCATCTCCTCCTCTGGTCACTACTCCTTGGCCTTAAATCGGGTCCACATTCCTGGTTCTTTGTGTCCCAGCCTCCCTACTGCAAGGCCAGGAGGATGTTCAGAGACTTATAGCTTCAAGAAATTCTCATCTCCGTAGACCTGTCTACCCACCTCCCACCTGGCCTCCAGAGAAACAGCCAACATTCCTTTAGTCCCACAGAGAAAGGGTGTGACTCCGATTACTCAACTGAGCCTCCAAGCCAGCATCATGTGCCCCCAAAACAATAGTGTTGTATTTTTCTTGGACTTTGTTCTTTTTATTTGGTTTCTCCTTTGATTAGCAAAAAGAACTCTTTTCCCTCCCCTGCCCCCCAATCACCCAACTTTACTTTATCCACTAGCCTCCATTTTCTGCTCTTCTGGAAGACGACAACCCCCAACCTCAGGCAAGTAAAGCCTCCAATCATGAACTTGAGTATCCGTGAGCTTGAGAAAGGACAGCTCTTGGGCCTCCACACACGTGGGAAGCTTCTCTTGGGAGTCCGAAGCCCATCTCTGATCTGTTTGTTTTGGATGCTAATCCCAGGACGCTGGGTGAGGTGTGAGGCGGACTGACCTTTCCTGTTTTCTGAGTCAGTGATCTTAGATCACCAAGTCAGGTGTTAAGTGCTGAAAATGAAAATCAATGTGTGGGGCCCATCAAAAGAGCCAGGAAGGTGGGAACAAAGGGATGAGAGGGGAAGGTGACACTTCGTTTTGTTTGAAACAAACAAATAAAAACCTACCCGCCTGCCATCAAATCCACTCTCATTAAAAAGAGATTCTGTTACTTCACCTGAGGCACGCATTACAGAGACTATTACATGGACATGACCCCTCCTGATGGACTCCTCCTGATAGACCTACAACCCATCGTATCCCCTGAAGCAGCCTCCAGCCTACCCCAAACCACCAAATCTCCTGGCATTTGGGAGATTTTTGTTTGATTGTCTGCTGAGCTCCCATGACACTGCCAACTGCAAGGATAATTAAGTATTAAGATGCTCCTTAAGGAGAATCTTACCCATAACTAAATCAGGCCATTAGGAGGGCACCCACCAATTCCACTTCCAACTTCTCTATCAAGCAAGTAGATCTCATGGAATAACAATGCCAGTAATGCCAAGTGTTTGGTTTGGGTTAGCTCTTTCAATCTCACAGAGTAAAATCTCCAGCAGGTCTGAGCCAATGCAGCCTAAAGATCTATAGCAACACAGACAGGAGAACTTGTCATTTTTTAATAGGAGAAAACTAACTTGGAAACAGTGTGTGTCACCGATAGTTACACGAAAATATTTATAGAAACACAGAGGAGGTCATGTTTTTGGTCTAAAGAACTCATAATTTTGGATTATTATTACCTGAAAGATATTTGTATTGACAAAAGTCAGCTTCTAGGTTTTACCAAACATCCTGACCATCTGCTTATGCTTTGTTGCATTAAAGTTTTCAACTCTTCAGTCTCCCCAAAGAATAAAACATTTTATTCCCATTTAAATAATTCTAACATACAGGGAAAAATAAAATATCTTACTCCCATTTAAATAATTCCAGCATGGCTAGGGTTCTGGGATTCCTTCTATTTAACATATAAAAGTATAGCAGGTATAATTATTTCCAATAAATATTTGTTGAACACTGGCTACCTGTAAGGTATTTGACCAGCTCAAATAATTGCAAACACTAAAATCACTTGTCAAACAAATCACTATATCACATTCTAAATATATGTATTTTCATAATTCAACAATTTAGACTTTCTTTTTCCAAGGAGCCTAGTCTTAAGAACCAACAACCTGATTATAAAAGGAGAAAAAAAATCCTCTTATTTTCTCTTCTCTGAGAAAGCATGCATGTACTCTCTCTCTCTTTCTCTCTCTCTCTCTCTTTCTCACACACACACACACCTGTATTGATTTGTTTAGTAAGATTTACACATATATCACAGATGTAAATATACCAGACCTGTCTCAATCTAAACTCCAAAAATGCCTGATTCTTTTTTTGAGGGTTCACCAAAAGAAAAGGAGAAAAGTAAAACTCAACAACACCCTTTAGGAGTGAGACACCCTTTCCATATAGTCGGGTAATTGTTAGCAGAAATTGGCTATAATAACAAGCCATTTTACAGGAATGCCAGTTCCGTTCTATCCTGCCTAAAGAAGATCCAGAGTCTGCCTTTGTTCCTAACCTGAGAGGATCTGAGAAAATAACAATACCTTCTTTCAGAAACTATGGAGAATCTGGAAGGTAGGACTCTCCTCCCCCAGATAAGCACTATCAGGAGGGAGGCTGGTATTAGCCTTCCGGTCAGCTAGGCTCACCAACCTCTTTGGAGGGAGGGAGCAAAATGCCAGGTGACAGAACAAAACGTCTTGCTTTCACAAACTTAAAAGGACCTCCATTCTTCTATGTGAAAGCAGCATGTGTCATGAAGGCACCTCCAGGGTCCCTGGAATCGTGTCATCTGTCACCGTGGCAGACTGTCTGCAGTCTGCAATTGGGGTATGCAGCCAACGCCTTCCAAGAGCCTGTGGTTTAGGGTTTGAGTGAGCTTCATGCTCAGCCTCTCTCCCTCCCTTACCTTTTTATTCACAGTTTCCAAAACACAAGGCACTTTATAATATCCATGGAAACCTGCTCAGCCACAGACTCAGAACAAGACTATGACCAAGTGTCAGCCACAGAGAAGGCATTTGAGAGCGTCCAGCAATACAGCACCGATGTGTTACTTTCTCTTCTTCTGATCAGGTCCCCATTGCAGAGGGCCACATGCTGAGGGCTTCAACTGAACACGGAGCAGCCACCACCTGACGGGATGGCTTGGGGTTGGAGGTGCCCTCCAGGTGCTGAAAGTGGGTAGTGGTATCGCATGGAGCCAGATCGCTCTTCCACACTCCGGAGATGTCTGTAGAATGAGTACTCCTGCACCTTTTATTTTTTTAAAACACTCTTGGACATTATCACAGCACATGGACACTTCTCAGAAGCAAGAGTCTTAATGTTTGAATTTTTCATTATTCTCCCCCAACCCCCACAGCCTCCCTGGCTTTCTGAGAGTGCTCAGAGCTTGGGAAAAGATAATAAAATATGCTACTGAATTTTTTTTTTTTTTGAGACAGAGTCTCACTATCTAGTTCAGGCTGGCCTGGACTCACTCTGTAGTCCAGGTTGGCCTCAAACTCACAATGACACCCCCAGCCCCGCCTCAGCCTCCTGAGTGCTGGCATTACAGGTGTGTACCACCACACCAGGGTAGAAACTTTAGAATCTTCTACCCCCATTCTATGAATAGTTGTCCCTCAGTATCCACAGAGATTTGTCCCAAGACCCCCCACACACAAATGTCAAATCCTCAGATGTTCAGGAACTTTAAATAAATGCTATTTGCATAGAATTTAACACCCATCTTCCCATATGCATTCAATTATCTCCCTATGACTTAATACTTAGCAATGTAAATGCTATGTGACTAGCTGCTATACTGTTTCGTTTCAACAATAATGATGCGGGGTGGGTTGCTACACATGTTCAGTACAGATGTAATTTTTTTCCTAATATTTTAAATCTGTGGTTAGTTGATGGGGACCCTAAGGAGATGGGGAACTGGCTGTATTCTCTGGAACCAGTCTTTAACAATTGCTCTCAGCTTATCTTTTCCATTTACAAACAAGTATATAGGAAAAACTGCCAAAAAATTAAAAGATGGAGCTTTGCTGAATTCTAAACTGGCTCTTCATCAAGAGAACAGCTAAGGATTGGTGACGATAACAGCAACATAGAGACCCTGGGCTTCAAGTGTCCTACCCTGTCTTTCTGCCCCATGGTTGTGACCCAGACCTATAACACTTCCATCCTTCAGGTGCCTCTTGTTATAAACTAACATAGCAACCTTCTTGCACCTGTTCTGCCTGATCGAGTTTTAAACACCAATGTTTGCTGTACAAATGAAATGTGTTATCAGTCAAGCCTGGTTTGAACCAGAGAATTCTAATCTCAGTTCTTCCAAAAAAAAAAAAAAAAAGTGTACTTCCCTATACGGGACAAATTGGCAGTCCAAAAGATACAAGAGTATCAGCTAGAACCAGTGGAGGTACAGACAGCAGATAGAACAACCCTGGTGCCCAACTGCCATGGCAAGACAGATACTGAAATTCAGAAATTCTCAACAGTCACTGTTCCTCCCCGCTCATTCTCTTCTATTGACAACTTTCTTTGGGCACTGTTATCCCTAAGGGTGTCTTAAGATTGTTCTCTGGATTGATTTTTGGAATTCTGTCAGGAAAGAAGGCAAGGCCAGAAAGAAACATAGGCCCTGGGTGAAAAACAGTTTCTCCCAGTGTGGAATAGGGAAGACAGTAATGAAACCCATCAGGTCTTTGTATTAAATTGAATTTCTGCAAAGCAAGCATGCAATTTTGTACCTATGGTTTTCTTGTTTCATTGGTATTATTAGTGTTGGTTTTTTTTACCCCTTCATACATTTGAGATTTGAGATTTTATAGTCAGCCTAAGCTTCAGGTTTTTCATCTGTAAAATGAGGCAAATAATATGAACTACCATATAAGATTTTCAGGGGAACTACAGGTGACATATCCGGGTAGAGTCCTTAGCAATTGCCTAGCACACAGTAAGGGTTCTGCAAACATTTATTTTTTTTTAATAAAGATGCCAAGGAGCAGAAAAGGGACAAGGTGATAATAGAGGAGCTTGTACTTCCAAAGAAAGTGAGGATTGTCCCAGGTTTAAAAGGTTAGGATTATCTCTTTGCTTTGTAGAGTAAAATGATTTTGAACATCTGGAGAAACCCTGGATCATAATATAATAAGGCTGCCACATAACACAGAGAAGAAGGAGACCCTGATACACACTGAAATAAAATGAGTGCTGTGAAATAAAATCAACCAACACACCATTCCCACAAACCTGAAGAAGTTCTCATCAGAAGGAAATTTTAAAGAGGGCGGGCACATTAGATGTGCATGGTTCAAATCACACTTTGTTCTCTGCTCCTCCCCATAAAGGCAGCCAACTGCTGATTAGGGGGAAAGGGAGGAGATAAGATCAGTGATGTCCTTCACAAAAGAGCTGAGCCCTGTCTCTCCAACTGACCCCAAAAAAATAAAAAAATAAAAATAAATAAAAAGCCAGTGCCCCAGCAGGGCACAGGCGGAACGATAAGAGTGAGGAGGAGTGGGCTCCTTGGACACGCCAGTCTGTGTGCCCGGGAGGAAGCACTCCTTGGTGACAGCAGCCTGTAAAATTCCGTGTGTGTGTGGAGATGAGAGGGAGGCAGGCATGGCCCCCAGACACTAGGGCCAGTGATCTGCCTCTCCCATTAACTGCGTGACCTTGAGCAAGCAACACACTATTTTCAGAGCTTCTATTTCTTTGCATGAAAAGCGAGGAGACTGATTTCTTCCCCTTCACGACCTCCTAGAGATGTCTGGGGAATGGAGTTGATGAGTGGATGTAAGGGGACTTCAAAAGTGGGAGCAGGAAGCAGAAGCAAGGAATGCTCATTAGCAATGGTATTATTTTTTCAGCAGTAGGTGAGAAGGCACAAGAGCAAAGACCTGTAGATGCTCTAGAGTAGCGTGCATGTGTGCATGTGTGCATGTGTGTGTGTGTGTGTGTAAAAGAGAGTTTCCCTGAGATTGCCCGTGTGACAGAGGGGCTCTCGAGTGTACTGATAGGTGGGTGCTTAGGGGTAACTGCAAAGAGCTGCAGTGAGCCCAGGCAAAGGCTGCCTATAGCTGGCGAGGGACAGAGACCACACCGGGCTGTAAATGGAAGGACGCGGGTTCCAAACAGACTGGGGCCAAGGCCAGGACTGCTTTTCCTCAAGCCAGCACCCACATTTCTTACCTAAAGTGGATACTCATGGACTAGAAGAAAATACCTGCCCTTTATCCCTTACTGCATCATTCCACCCAACTGAGCAACCAATGTTACCCAGAAGCTGACATTTAGTAATGAAATAAATGTCTTTTTAAACGAACTGCTCCCCTTTCCACCTTACCCCAAGCCAGTGCTATCAAAAACATATTTCTCAAGCTAATGATTCCTTTTTTCTGCTATGCTTCATTTTCTTCTGCCTTTTCCTCTCCTATTTTTTCCTTAGAAGAAAGTCACCATTTGGACTGGGCACAGGAGTAGAGGTGAGAGAGACGAGGATGAAGGAGGGTGGTAGCAGGCACAGCCCTGTCGCAAGCTGCCAAAGCTCATCCTGGTACATTCACTTCATTCTCAAGTTCCCTTTAAATCCCACATTCCCCTTCCCTGGCAGGGGCTGGGGAGGGTCGTGTGCTTCTGAGGCCCTGGTGACTAGACCCTGGGGCCATCTGGGAGAGATTAGCCTCCAGATTTCAGGTAGCAGCCAGCACACACGTGCAGCCCACATGACACCCGCTAATTCCATCCTCACAGCTCTCCAAACAAACAGCAGTGCCTTTCGCAGAGAGAAGAAAGTGCCCGGTGGAGAAGAGATGCTGAGAAAGGCTGTTGGTAATCAGCTCCTAGGCACCAGCTATCCCGCCCACCATTCATTCACCCTCCAGCCACACTGCTGGGCCTCAGCAGAGAAAGAACCATGCACCAGGCTTAGAAAAGCAAGGAGAGAACCAGGAAGACAAAAATATTTATTATCATTGTATATTTAGGTAGCAAGTTCGAGGGGTTTTAGAAGTTCTGATGTGCTAGCGATGATTTCAATTTGTGGTTTGATTGTTTTCTCAAAACCTGTAAATCCAGACCAGAAATGTATAAAGATTGTAATCTGAAAACTGCTTCCATCACTCCAATACTCTCCAAAGGATTGTCTCCAATACTCTGTCTTATAGAAAGGAGTGAGAGAGGGAAATCCACAAAGCACCAGAACAAAGACAGTTTTGTCAGTGACACAAGCAGCTACGCACAGGACACATTTGAGGGGAACCATAGGACACACATTAACTGGCCAAGGAGTCCCCCTGTGTTTGGTGGCTAAAATTCTACCATTAGATATTCACTGCTTTGACTAAATTACGACACCCCTATAATCCCAGCACTCTGGGAAGCTGAGGCAGAGAGAGTATAAGTTTGAGCCAAGCCCGGGCAAAGTAGTGAGACATTGTTTGGGGGTGAAATTTGTTTGCAAATTTCACAGTACTACCAAAAAATGATTTCCTTAAAAGTTGGTATTCATTCCCTCCATGAATGCTGTTTCAGTAGAAATCAGCACATTGACCAGGGATACAAAGCAGGTAAGACTAGTGCTTGTCCTCAAGGAAGTGGGTTCTGTGGCAAGTACGACTATACAAAGAGGAGAGCAGGGCCCAACAAAGCGTGGTAAGAACACAGACACAGAGGAAAGTGTCACTTTCTAGGGAATCCGCCAGTCTTCCCGGAGGGGTTAGCACTTGAACTGCATCCGCTGTCAAGGTCTGGATGCCTCTTGCTGAGAGCATAACCACCTTTAATAGCCATTTGCTCCATAATCTGAATAAGTCCCACATCTTGTCCAAAATAACAGTCGATGAGAACAGTTTCTACCTGGGAGAGACAGGCTTGCTTGAGTCGGAGTGTTACCAGAAAAGACTGTAAGGAAGCCTCCTTAGTGCATGACAAAATAAAATCTTAACATAGGAAATAAGTCCATACATCAATCTAGGACTTTCCAGAATCAAAAGAGAAACTAATCATTCTCTGAACCCATTCTTCAGTCTCCAAGGCAATCATTCCCACCTTCTGGGTTGCCTAACAACAAATCACTGGCAGAAGAGATACTGAGGTGCAGAAGCCCAAAGCCAGACGAAGTGGGTGAGTTTTCCTCCATCTCTGCCTGCACACACCCGGCAGGCAGTCAGCAGCAAGCCTGAGGCCTGGCTGAGCTGGAGCAGGGAGTCTGGAGGTAAAGGACCCCCACTTCTCACACACACACATCTCCCTGCAGCTCCACTGTCTGTCCTCAGACCCCAGTTCCCAGGGCAGAAGCAGGCTCAAGAGAAAACATGCAGCAATCACGGACTCGTGCTGTAGGCAGATTTTAGGGGAAAAAGAAATCATCGAGCCTCACAAAACTCCACCTTCCCACGCCTCTTCCGGAACCTCAGCACTCAGCCTGCTCAGGGCTTGGCCACTGCCAGCCTCTCCTCCCCCAGAAGATCTCTTTGCTGTTGGAAAATCATCTGGAAACTGTCATCACCACTGTGCTGGTTGGCAGATGTCCCCTAAATAGGGAGGGAAGTATACCACACACTACAAGGCGTTTCTGGGCTCTGACCAAGAAGGCTTGGGGGTGGGCAGAGGTGGAGAAGATGGCTCAGGGCTAGAGGAAGAGGGAGGTGACAGAAGCTACCATTGGGCCAAGGGCCTGGAGACCACTCCTCACTCAGCCTTGACAGCTCTTCAGCGGCTATGTGAAGTAGCAAGGACAAGAGGCAGCTCTCTGTGACCTAGGGAAAGAATTCATGACACAGGCAGAGAGAGACAGTCTCAGCCCAGAGGGGAAAGTAGGATACAGGTAGATGGAAACCAGACCTAGAGACTATGTCCCAGCAGGGATCAAACAAGTCTCCTTTAGATTCACAGGCAACTAATATGATCTCAAGCCAAAGTCACCCAGTTGGTTGAGTTGGGAAAGAGGATGATTTAACATTGGGTAAACTGGGAGAGAGATGCTAAAGGAAAGAATGACAGGTGGAGCCATCTGGAGGGGATTCCTCGTCTCCACTGCCTTGTGCTTTTTCTTCCTAGAACCCTGCTCCTTCCTCCACAGCCTTAGGGTAACAACTTGAGTTGTGTGCCTTCAATCCCTGCCCACCCCATGCCCCAAGTCTCACAAATCTGAAAGCCCCAGCTGCCCCAAACCTTGTTTGCTGCCCGACCCATGACTGCCAATGTTTAATATGGTTGGAAGTCAAATCAAAACCCCATTTGGGGTTCCCTGGGGAGACTCCGGGAAGGGTTTGGGGGACCCTGAGTGAGTGATGGTGGTTAGAATGCCTGAGTAGACTACACACACACACACACACACACACACACACACACACAGGCTCCCTTCCATTTCTGTCAGAGGGATCAACCCTCAGTCAGTCGTTACCCTGAACTGTGAATTACACCAGTAACTGCTTATCTGTCTCTCCTTTGCCAGTGGCTATGAAGGCAGATGAGGCCAAGAGACTTCTTCTGCCAGTGGAAGCTGATGGCTGTATGAGCTCTACAGGCGCCTTGCTAGGAATCGACTTCTGAGAGCAACGTATGCTTTGTAACTGTGTCAAGCCCGCCCTGGAGGTACCTGCAACCCGGAAAGCTGAGAAGAAGGAGCAGATTCCAGTCCTAGAACTCAGTGTGAGAGCCGATCACCTGCCCCTTCCCATTGGGACTAAATACATTGTGTCCTAAGATAGTGACAAGGACACTGTGTGATTTTTCCGGGTGTTAATGAATTGAGGAGTGGGTGTGTAGCAAATCTGGCCCTCTCTCCTCCCTTTTCCAAATTTCTAAATCCCTCTAAAGAACATTAAAAAGCAGGCCAGGACGAGGGAAAAAGGAATTCCAAATCCTTATTCCTTTTACATGTGTGTCAGGAAAAGGATGGCACCCAGAAAAGAAGAAAACAAAAAGAAAACCAAAAAATCTCCACTTTCTTCAAAACTCTAGTCTGCCTCTGAGGCCGAGAAAGAAACCCAGGCCACCACAGCCTCACGCTCAGGAGAAGTTCAGGTAATAACACAGCCTGCCTTTCCTGCAGCCTTTCACACAAAGAAGAGCACCAAGAAATGTATTTGAAATAATAAGTCAGGAAGCCCAGCCCCCACCCTGGAACCCCGGGTAGTTGAGGAAGGCCCAGGTCTGCCTGCCCCGTGGGTTTAGGACATCTCTCAAAGTCTGTGTGGTTCAAGTCCTCAGGGTTATGATATCGCAATTCTGTATCACCTCAAGCTTGGGAGGAGGATGACCTCGCGACCCTGTCCTCCCCCATACCCTCGGGACTGAACGTCGCGCTGTTTCTAGAACTCTGACCAAGGGCTGAGACCCAGCTTCTTAGCGCTTCTGCCCCGGCGTCTTCCTCACGCTCACGTGGCTGCCAAACCGAGGCAGAACCCAGCACCACGCAGCTGAAAGGAAGCTCAGTTTGGCCCTGGAGAAGCTCCAGGAGCAGGAAAAGCAAGGAACCCCTACCGGGAGCTTCCCGGGTCCTGCGGAGCAGGAAAAGGGCTTCTGGAAAGATACAAAATAACTCCTCCGGACTCGGACAGTTAATTTCCAAACAGCTATCTTCTATCTTCAGGCATGCCTTTCTCTTCTGTGGTTTCAAGGAGACATTGTTTCCCATTCAGGAAGATCAGGAATAGTCAATCACCTACCCAACAGGGCCCCTCAGAGGGAGATGCTAATCCCTCCAGGCTGAAGCAATTGTCTCTAGAGAGTCACGCTCTCATAGGGAAACCACACAAAACTCAGCACTCGTGGTCCGTGCTCTTCTTGAGCCTGCAGACCCCTGAACCGAAAGGTGGTGGGAGATGGAGGAGGCATTCGTCTGAATGTGCGACCTGCGTGGTCAGCGCGGGGGGCTGACCTGAGACCCCAGCCCAAGAGCCCCCGCAAGTGAGGCGCCGCCGCAGGGAGCGCTCCTTTGATTTTTATTTTTAAATCAGCAAGGCAAGAGTACCTTTGGCTAAAAAAAGGCCAGGTGAAGGCGGCAGAGAAGGGAAGCCTTGGCCTAGGACATCCACCGCAGGGTGCTGAGGGAGTCGGCAGAGGCTCTGACAGATATTTTCGGAAAACCAAGGATTGAACGAAAAAAAAAAAAAATACATAAAAAAGGAGAGAGCACCGTACCTGTGGAATTGGGGCCTCCCACCCCCACGCTCCTTTTCCCCTCTGAGGCTCAGCGGCTCCCGGACCAGCCAGCCCGTCCGGTCTCTGGGTTTGGCTCGGGTCCTTACCCTCCGGGCGCCTCACTGGGTTCCAACCACCAGATGCCCCACGACCTGGCCGGGTCACCCGGGGCCAGGTTGATGGTTCACACCCCCACACCCTGCATCCCCCCCACGTCATCTCCTCTTTCTCTTCGAAAACAGAGAAGGGGAAGACAACTGAGATCTGGCCTGTAGTTTTAGTGGGGGGCTGCGATTATACTTATCAACCTCTCAAAGTAGGGCGTCCGTTTGGGAAGAAATTAACGTGTAGGAGTTCTCATGCAAAGGCGATTATGGAACCCGTGTCGGGGTTGGGGGGAGATCTGGTGGCTGGGATGGAAAATACACACACTTGGGGCAAAATGTCCAAAGGTCACATTTATTCAGGTATTTACTGTGCGCCTACAAATCAATCTGGTACTTTCCTTTCCCTTCTCCTGTTGGTGTCCTGAGAGAACGACGCCCGTCCTGAGACTGGGGCTACCCTGCTGCTCCGTTCCAAAAGAAACTGGTGTCCGGGTGAAAAAGCACAGTGAAAAGTACTAATTACCGAGGAGCGGCTGGGCGCCCAGGGCGCGGGGCCTGAGTGTCCCCCCCCCACCCCCCAGAGAATGAGGTCCCGCAGGATTCGCTCAAGGGAACCAGGCCCAGGCACCGGAGGAGAGAAGGGGCATCCCCGCGGGTGAGCAGTTCCGGGGCCAGCACTGCCCCCGGGCAGAAACCCTGGGGGTCCACATAGTCTCCCAGGATATGCGTCCCCACGGAAAACGCATTCAGATGTTGTCCCCAGTTTTGCTGAGAAATTTTAGGTAAGGAGGTTGTGGTCCTTAATCCCCCAGGTAAAGGGTACGCATCCCTCACCTCCCCGCCACACCCGGAGCCCGAACCCCCTCCGGCTGAACGTGTGCTCAGCACCGCGGAGCCTGAACGCAGCCCTGCGCCAACTCTGCGCTCCCGGCTCCGCTCGCTCACGCGTGTTCGAGACGGGAGGTTGGAAGCCTCCGCTGGGGAAATTGAGCCCGGCGCCGGCCCGGGACGCTGCAAGAAGGAGGCAGGGGGTGAGGAGTAGGGGATCCCAGAATTCGGTTTCCCAAGAACCCCCCTTGGGATCCACTCGCACCTCGGCGTCTCCGCCCCTGGCGGCAGACCTCGTGGCGCTCGCTACAGAGTAGGTACAGGAAAGCGCACCGCGGTTGTGCAATGCCCGCAGTCGCCGGCCGCGTGTCTGGACCTTCGCCCTTTCCTTCTCTTGCCCCCATCGGGTTGAGAACTCCGGTGCATTTAGCTCCTGGCAGAAAGCTTCTGGCTAAAACTGGCTCAACAGTCTCAGTTTCCCCATTTGTAACCTGAACGTCGGGAGCGAGTTCTTCTGCTCTAAACGGTGGCTAAAGCTCCCCTGGCCACTGACTGCGAGCGCGCCTGTCTGTTACCGGGTCAGGAAGGAGCCGTGAGCCGTCGGGGGCGACCCGGGAAAATGAAGTCCAAGGAAGCCAAGCTCCTGGATTGAGAATAGAAAAATCTTGGGCACCGGAGGCCCCTAAAGAAATGCAGGATCAACCATTTTCTAACTGAAGGCGCCCACGCGCCACATTTGGCCTGATCTTGGCAAGCCAGGCAAGTCTTGGCACCTGGGGATATAAGAGGCTTTCTCAGGGCCTCAGTCCCCCAGTTATGCTCGGCAGAAAAACGCTGGGCACCTCCATGCCCTTTCTGGCCTGTCCCTGTAGACACAGTTCCCCAAGTTGCCCTGACGATGTTCCCGGGGTGGCCCTGCACAGGAGGGAATATCTTGTAGGAATTCCTGCAGAGATAAACCTCAGCCCCAAAGCAGTGCGTCCCAATGGAACACACCATCAACATTTTCCCGCAGTTTCGCTGAGTTAGGGACAGTTTCTGGGCTTTTGGCGCCCCCTTTGGATATAATTGAAAATTGCAGTCTATTTTGAAGACAATTTTCAAAAAAAAAAGAAAATACAAGGTTACAAAATGCTTGCATCAAAAAAAATGTATACAGCACCAAATGTTGTTATTTACTGCTGCTATACATTACCTTCCTTATTACATAATTGTGTTAAAGGTATAGTGATGCGTACCCTTATATATCGACAAACATTTAATGAAATATTCCAAAATATCTTAAAGTTACAATGGTGTTCATTGCCTTTGCGCCACTAAATATGATAATTACAATTTAGAAATGAAGACGTGGGGAGTTCTTTAGAACATCTTCCCAGTGGTCTCTGGGTCTTCTCCTGGATCAGGTGTTTGCGAATCTCACAAATTCGCACACGAATGGAACCTCTTCAGGGTGCAGAAATGTGTCCATACTACGCGGGACTACTTATTTTTCCCAAGAACGGAGCATATTGTCCTTAAATTTTCTGAGCGTAGCCACAGAGCCAAGAATACAAGACTATTGTTTGCCGGTCTAGTAAACTCGCAAATAAGCTATAGGGTACTAGAGAGATCCGAGACCAGTGAACTGCATTCGTTTAAAAAAAAAAAAATCCTGTTGGCCAAGGATTCTGACTACTTATCAACAGTTTCTTTTCCTATAAGAAACGTCGACTTCGGAAGAAAACGACAGAAAGGGTTTTTTTTAAAGAACACTTCAAAGAAAACATTCGTTTAAACCTTATCAGAACGATCGCACTTAGTAAATTAGGGGAAGAAAATCTGCCTTTGATATGATATGGGCCAATTCACAACACCAGTAATTTAACTCAAAGCGGACTTTTGCAAGAGCCAGAAGGCGGCTGGAAGCGGGGGAGTTGAAATTAACAGTTTTCCTCCGTTGTGAGTTGATTTGTGACTCTGAAGTCTTCTAACCGGCCGGCGACGGAGATGATTCTGCTCACGAACAGATAAGCCCGCACTTACCCAGCCTGGCTCTAAGGGTTTCCGTAAAGTACAAAGGTTGTGCTCAAATCACACTTGAAATACATCAGAGACACCTCGGCGGCCTCGCCAGACCTCCACCTGCGTGCAGCTCTGAAGAGACCGACTCAGGTCCCAGCGACCGACTCAGGTCCCAGATCCGGGGGCTCCGTGAAAGCGGGCGCTACGCGGCTCTGCCAGAGCAGACCGTTTTGTCTTCGGGGTGGGGGTGGGGGTGCCCGTTTGTTTGGAGTTTTCCATACCAAGTGACCACCCTCGGTCTCTGGGCCCGGGAGGGCCACATTCGCCAAGTTCCGTCTCCGAGCTAGAGCAGTTTGCAAGCTCTTTCCAGGACCAGCTCGGCTGACGTTTCTGGACTCAGCCAGGAGGCAAAGAGCAGAACGTGAAAGCAGCAAGCCTGTCACTTAGGGGCGTCGGCGGGGTGGGGGATCTGGGGGCCGCCGGAGAGGACTCGCGGAGTTCAAGGTCGAGGTGGCACGCGGGCCGGCCCCGCACCGCCGCGCCTGCCTCCACCAGGATTTTAGCTTTGGTTTTCATTGGTTCCCTTCGAGAGAGCGCAGCACAATCCCGACCGGCCGCACCAGCCCCGGCGAACCAGAGCATGTTAATCTATTTATATGGATTATTACGGAGGAACAGCGGGCGTTGAGTCACCAAAACGTTTGCTTGCAAAGCTCATTTCTAAGCACTTTTGGAAGCGAGCAGGCTCCGGGCGCAGAAACAGGACTACACAGTTAGGAGCGGCTGCTTTTCCAATACTGAAAACTCCAGCGAAGTCCCCGGTGCCGCCAAGAGACCAGTGAAAAGAAGTGTCGAGGTGGGGGCAGAACCTCGTCTAGACACACGCCCGCGCGCACGCACACACATACACACACGCGCGCGCGCTCACACACACACACACACACACACACACACGCGTGCGCACGCCAAGATTCACGCTGACACTGTACCAAAATTCTGACATTCCGAGAGCAAGGCAACTTACACATTTGGACGTCCCGGGTCCCCCGCCTTCCCGCAGCGCTCCCCCCACCCTCTACCCCCTCCCACCATCCACCCTTGGGGCTGCGGTTCCCTCCCCTCCCCTCCCCTCCGGTCTAGTCACCCAGCCCAGTGCCACGATCCTCCTCCCCACTCTAAAATCCCGGCCAATGAGCTGCTTGTCAGCCAGGGCTGCCGGGCTGTGATTGGCTGGACGTCTCTAAGGTGAGGAGGAGTATTTATTAAGAAGACCCCGGGCTGGGAGTCCGCGAGCCGAGAGCGGAGCTCGGAACTGACTGGGAACTTCGGTGGCGCAGCAACTTGCCAGAATCACCCCGGGAAAAATCTTTGCAAGTGGAGAAAAGAAGGGTGCAAGTGCCCCACTTTTGCTCTTTCTTCCCTTCCTCCTCCTCCTCCTCCTCCTCGTCCTCCTCCTTCTCTCCAGTTCGCCTTTCCCACTTGGAGCAGGCAGCTGCGGAACATCCACCCCAGCGCCAGCCTCCAGCAACCAGGTGACGCGCCAGCCTCCCCGGGAGCCGCTCGCTCCGCGCCGTGTACGCCTCAGCGTCCGGGCAGCCGAGGGGAGAAGGGCCCGCGCCTCGAATCCCCGAGCCGCCGCGGCTTCTCGCCTTTCCCGGCCACCCGCCCCCTGCCCCGGGCCCGCGTATGAATCTCCTAGACCCCTTCATGAAGATGACCGACGAGCAGGAGAAGGGCCTGTCCGGCGCCCCCAGCCCCACCATGTCCGAGGACTCGGCTGGCTCGCCCTGCCCATCGGGATCCGGCTCGGACACGGAGAACACACGACCCCAGGAGAACACGTTCCCCAAGGGCGAGCCGGACCTGAAGAAGGAGAGCGAGGAGGACAAGTTCCCCGTGTGCATCCGCGAGGCGGTCAGCCAGGTGCTCAAGGGCTACGACTGGACGCTGGTGCCCATGCCCGTGCGCGTCAACGGCTCCAGCAAGAACAAGCCGCACGTCAAGCGGCCCATGAACGCCTTCATGGTGTGGGCGCAGGCGGCGCGCAGGAAGCTGGCGGACCAGTACCCGCACCTGCACAACGCCGAGCTCAGCAAGACCCTGGGCAAGCTCTGGAGGTAAGGCCCGGAGGGGCGCCAAGCAGGGTGGGCTGCGGGCAGCCAGGGCGCTGGCCCGGACCGACAGTCCCCGCCCCGCCTCCCGAGGCAGGGAGGTGCGGCTCCGGGAGCCAGAGGCCAGGGCGGAGGGAGGGGGGTTGAGGGGGGTCGAGGTGTAACTTTGGCTCGGAGTTTGACTTTGGCTTGGGATCGATGACTGGGAGTGGGAGGGCACGGCCGAGTTTGGGACGGCTTGTAGCAGACAGGGGAGGCTTTGGACTGCCAGCCCTGTAACCTTTAAGTTTATGGGGGGGGGTCCCCTCCATCTTCCGTTGTACTATGCTATCCTTGCGGTTCTACATCCATGAGGGGTGCTGGAGGCGACCCCAGACAGGAAAAGGAGGGAGGCGCCGGGCATAGGTGGGGGGCAGGGGGAGTTTCTTGCAGTTTAAGGGATTTTTCAGAAAGATTTTCAAGGCGGGGAGGGGGGGATAACTCCAGTAGCAAAGGCATTTAGGGCAGCAGCGGCAGGGAGTTATTTTCATCTCCAAGGTTTCCAAACTAGAAGGGGAGGGGACCGGCGGGGAGTGGCCGCTCAAGTCGGAATTCTCAAACTGAGTTTTCTTTTGGTTTGCTTTTTACTTTTTTTTTCTTTTCTTTTTTTTTCCAAGAAAAGTTAGGAGCAGCCGCAGTGGCTGGGGGTGGGGGTGGGGAGGGTCGTGCGTGGAGCGGAGTGACGGGACCCCGACTGCTGGGCCGTTCCGCTGACCCCTCCCTCTTTTCCTCTGCGTCCCCCTCCCCACCCCCAGACTTCTCAACGAGAGCGAGAAGCGGCCCTTCGTGGAGGAAGCCGAGCGGCTGCGCGTGCAGCACAAGAAGGACCACCCGGATTACAAGTACCAGCCGCGGCGGAGGAAGTCGGTGAAGAACGGACAGGCGGAGGCAGAGGAGGCCACGGAGCAGACGCACATCTCCCCCAACGCCATCTTCAAGGCGCTGCAGGCCGACTCCCCGCACTCCTCGTCCGGCATGAGCGAGGTGCACTCCCCCGGCGAGCACTCGGGTGAGTCCCTGCCTGGGCCCCAGGCCAGGCCAGCCCCAGACTCCCACCCGGAGCCAGTGTCTGGGACTTTGCACTCTCTGGGGTGGGCAACTCTACCTTGGGAGCCTAATCCTGCTTAGCTCCAGCCGAGGGCCCCCGTAGACACCCAAACACACGCGCGCGCGCGCGCACACACACACACACACACATACACACACACACATACACACACACACACATACATGCTCAACCCCAGCACCCTAAGAGATAATTTGTTTTTAATCGCCAGGTGAAATGCCTTCGCAACTTTTATGAAACTTACTTCCCTTGTCTCTTTGCTCCTCCGCCCCAAAAGCACACAGGGCGCTCTTCTAGAGGTAGTAATTTGGTCTTCCAGACCCTGGGGCCCTCAGACCCTCCCCAGATAGAATGAGGCTACCCAATGTGTACCGGCGAGTTAATCATTCTGGGACCTACCTCCGGTGTAGCGCGTCTCCTGCGAGGTGCGGGTCCTTATTACACCTGAGCCCCAAGGGAGGACCCAGGAGGGTTCCTAGGACTAGGGCGTTGTTTATCCAGTGCTTCTTTTTTATTATCTGCAGGACAATCCCAGGGCCCACCGACCCCACCCACTACTCCCAAAACCGACGTGCAGCCAGGCAAAGCTGACCTGAAGAGAGAGGGGCGCCCCCTGCCCGAGGGGGGCAGACAGCCCCCCATCGACTTCCGCGACGTGGACATCGGCGAGCTGAGCAGCGATGTCATCTCCAACATCGAGACCTTCGACGTGAATGAATTTGACCAGTACCTGCCTCCCAACGGCCACCCGGGAGTGCCGGCCACGCACGGCCAGGTCACCTACACGGGCAGTTATGGCATCAGCAGTACCGCAGCGACCCCAGCAGGCGCGGGCCACGTGTGGATGTCCAAGCAGCAGGCGCCGCCGCCTCCGCAGCAACCCCCGCAGGCCCCGGCAGCCCCGCAGGCCCCCTCGCAGCAGCAGCAGGCGCCCCCACAACAGCAGGCCGCGCCCCCGCAACCCCAGCAGGCGCACACGCTGACCACCCTGAGCAGCGAGCCCGGGCAGTCACAGCGAACGCACATCAAGACCGAGCAGCTGAGCCCCAGCCACTACAGCGAGCCCCAGCAGCACTCGCCCCAGCAGATCGCCTACAGCCCCTTCAACCTCCCGCACTACAGCCCCTCCTACCCCCCCATCACGCGCTCGCAGTACGACTACACCGACCACCAGAGCTCCGGCTCCTTCTACAGCCACGCCGCCGGCCAGGGCTCTGGTCTCTACTCCACCTTTACCTACATGAACCCTGCCCAGCGCCCCATGTACACCCCCATCGCCGACACCTCGGGGGTCCCTTCCATCCCGCAGACCCACAGCCCGCAGCAATGGGAACAACCCGTCTACACACAACTCACCAGACCTTGAGGAAACATTGGACAGAGGGGCAGTGATGAGCTGAGATGTTCATAAAAATAACCGAAGCTAGAAAGAACCAGAATTTTACTTTGGACCTTTTTTATTTTCTCCTGTTTCGTAAAGCTAAAGGCGACTCGTACTGAGATTCCAAAACAGAAACGTTGTCTATCCAAACGCATGACCAACTTATTGCGTGTGAATCAGTGGCCAGGCCACTCCTGGCTAATGGGCCAGCAGCCCCGGAGACAAACTGAACTTCGACTTCGTCAGAGCAAGTGTGGAGGATAGAGAAGAATTGCGACCGATGTGCTCCATCTCCCTGACTGTCTGGACTTTGTAATTATTTTTTAGCAGTAATTAAAGAAAAAAAAAGTCCTCTGTGAGGAATATTCTCTATTTTAAATATTTTTAGTATGTACTGTGTATGATTCATTACCATTTGAGGGGATTTATACATATTTTTAGATTAAAAAAAACTAAATGCTCTTATTTTTCCAACAGCTAAACTACTCATAGTTGAACAGTGTGCCCTAGCTTTTCTTGCAACCAGAGTATTTTTGTACAGATTTGCTTTCTCCTACAAAAAAAAAAAAAAAAAGAAAAAGAAAAAGAAAAAAAGAAAAGTATGTGATTATATTAACATAAAAGAAAAGACAGAAATGTGTTCTGTGATTAGTTTGGGGGTAAGCTTTGCTTAATTCCTCAGACCTTCCGAGATTTGAGGAGGAGCTGCCTTAATATGAAAAGAATTAAAGCCTTATTTTGCAAATATTGGAGTAAACAAATAGTCTAGAGCCACATTTGGTAAGCTTTATCCATATATGTATAGATATATATTTTAAACAAGAAGAAAACACCTTGAGCCTTAAAAACCCATGCTGCTGGAAAAATACTTGTACCCTTTTTTTTTTTTTTTTTTTTCATGGGAGTCCTCCTGCCTTTGTTTGTTCACTGCAGTTTTAAAGAAAAAAGCAAAAGGCAAGCAAAGGAGACTGAAATCTGTTTGGGGAATGTTTCAGCAGCCAGCAAGTCAGTGCCCCAGAGCACTGCCCCCTGGTTGCCTGCCTGGGCCCCATGTGGACAGCAGATGCTGGAATCTCTGTGTTCACGCTGTCACCTGTGTCTCTCTGAACACCAGCAGTTAACCTTCAAGACATTCCACGTGGTACAAAAAAAAATTATTTATTTTGTAAGGAGAAGTTTTAATTGAAAAAAAAATCTTCCTCTTTTCTTCTTTTTTTTTTTTTTTTTTGTTTTAATTTACCTTCTTTAAAATAGGTTGTTGGAACCTTCCTCAAAGGGTATGATCATCTGTTGTTAAATTATGTTCTTAACTGTAACCAGTTTTTTTTTATTTATCTCTTTAATCTTTTTTATTATTAAAAGCAAGTTTCTTTGAATTCTTCGTCCTAGATTTGTACAAATTCCTTTTTGTCCGTCTTTTTTTTTTCTTTTGTTGTTTTTGTTGAAAACAAACTGGAAACTTTTTTTCTCTTTCTCTCTCTCTCTTTCTCTCTCTCTCTCTCTTTGTACAAATGAGAGATTTGCAAATGTAGTATATCACTGAGTCATTTGCAGTGTTTTCTGCCACAGACTTTTGGGCTGCCTAAATAGTATGTGCATATGTTGTGACACAGACAATGTAAGGACGTGTCATAGGTATTCCTCTGTATGTTCAGACGGGAATGGGCCCACTGACAGACCTTAATCCTTAATTACTGCTGTGGCTGGAGAGTTTGAGGATTGCTTTTTAAAAAAGACAGCAGACTTTTTTTTTTTTATTTAAAAAAAAAGATATATTAACAGTTTTAGAAGTTGGTAGAATAAAATCTTAAAGCACTCTTATAATATGGCATCTTTCAGTTTCTGTATAAAAGCAGATCTTTTAAAAAGTGTTTCTGTAACTTAAGAAACCTGGCATTTAAATCATATTTTCTTTTTAGGTAAGGTTTGCTTTGTGTTTGTGTTTTGTTTGTTTTGCTTGTTTCCCCTCCAAACCTTTGTTCTCTCCGTGAACTTACCTTTCTTTTCTTTCTTTTTTTTTTTTGTATATTATTGTTTACAATAAATATACATTGCATTAAAAAGAAAATGACCCCATGGTTTATTTACCCTGTTCTGCTGTGAAAAAAAGATCTGGGGACTAGGGGCACAGAAGAGGTGGTTTGATGCTGACTACTATGACGTTTTCGTTTGCAGGTGCTCCTTTGGTAATCTTGAAATAGACCTTGAGGAAAAGAATGTGAATCCCCAAAACTCTAACTACAAACCTCTTGAAAAGTGCCACCCCAATAGGTCACCAGGAGGTCACACAGAGAATGACATGCGCACAGTCGCCCACACGGGCAAAAATGCTTCTGGTTTTAACAACCTCTTGATTCAAGGCAAAAGCTTTTCCCTAGTAGAGGTCAGAGGGAATAGGGAATATTGGACCTGAGATCAGCAGCTTGTCAGGAGACAGAATGCCAATGCGGGGGACTCTTTTGTCTGAATGCCATATGGCAAACTTTGTGTTACTATGAACACATACCAAAGAAATGGGGTGCTCACTCTCAAGCCAAAGGGATCCAGAGTAGCAGAGGCTCCACAGGGGACCAAAGAGAAGCCAGTGGTATTAACCCATTAATGATTCAGGCTTTTCCTGATTTCTCCACAGAGACAATGGAAGGAAGTTACCTTATTTTTCTATTGCCTCCAGTTTAACTCATTCCGACCAAATGCAAAAGCATCCCAGAAGAAATGGGACCTAATCCTGTTTTCCTTGGCCCTGGTTAGATGGGGAGTTTCCAGGTTCAGAGAAACGTTCAGGTCATTTTTCATTAAACAGATGAAATCACTGCTTCCCTCCCACCTCCTCCAGCCCCCGCCCCAGGTGGATGGGGAAGTGTCCCTGCGAAGTCACCTCTGCCACCTCAGGCAGGTTTGCCGACTGGGACCGCAGTCCTGACAGTCCTCCTTGCCACTACCTCACATTGCCTGCTTCTGCTTATTGGATTCCTGGCATGCATCCCGCATGGGGCTCCTGGCAACCAGGAAAATGGTAGTTACCAAATCGAGGCCACATTAGTAATCGGCCTCCTTTGCAAATTCCTGCAACAAACATTGATTGAGGGCCTGTGATCTGCAGGGGCCTGTGCAAATCCCCACCCCTGCAGACATCAGATTCTGTTCCTTGTTTACCCCACGGCCTCCCAGTCACTTAGGCCCACAGTTTATCCACCATTCTTCCAAAATCTCCTGTTTCCCTCTTGCCAACATGCACAAAGTCCTTTTTCAAAGTCTTTGTGGCATTCATTAATTCTTGCCCACCTTATGCAGCCTAATCTCTTTGTCTATTAAAATCAATATTCTCTTCCCAGCTGTGAACACCCCTTTCCAGATCAAAGCTATCTTGTTTGCTAGACTCTGCTCTCTTTTCCTAAGTAGGAGACTCTGGGCAGGCCTTTTAAGAACCAGAATGTTCTATTTGGACATCAGTTTGTTAAGTGGCCTAAGGCAGGTTGCTTTTCTTTGTGCCTCAGTTTCCCCCTTTACTGAGAATGTTTACCATTACTCCTACTTGTAGCACACAGTGATTAATAGAGTGATTTTTCATCTAGAAAGAGCCAAGGAATTAACTGCATTTGACTCTTTTGGTCTGTACAGCAGTCCTCTGGCAAAATGAGAATTTTCTAGAGTGACACCCCGGACAGAGAGTTCTGTGCAAGGTCCCAGAGTGGCTCTGATACACAGAAGAACACAGGAGACCCTGGAGTACAGACAAAGAATTCCCCAGAATCTCAGTTACCTTCGTCTACCAGAACTAGTCAATGCCCCGTATCACCAGATTAAAACATATTTCAGAGGAATTTTTATTCTAAAGCCAGAAACATAGAGCTTATCACCCTGGCAACGAGAACACATTGATTAGAAACCTAGCAAAGACTCCTCCAGAACAGAAAAAAGCTTGTATTTAAACCCAAGGTTATTTGTTTATTTGTACTCACAACTTTTCTTTCTTAACTCTTTTCACAGAAGGGAAGCTTTCTTTTTTTTTTCTAAACAAGAAGGAATAAAAACAAACTCATTTGAAATCAGCCTTTTAGTCTATTATGAAAATAGAACCATGTGGGCTGGTGTGAGCTATGTGCTTAACATTCTCACTTTAACCCTATCCCATCCTTTCCCAAACCCTGATTTCCAAAATGAATTCCCTAGAGGCACCACAGTGGCACTTTTTATACTAAAGTCATTGATGAACCATCATTGTAGCCAGAAATGGACCTACTAAGAAGCAAATAGAGGCTGATCTTCAACACTCCTTAAGCACAAGAATAAGGTTCTATATTGAATCTCATTGTTTTAAAATTTCTATTCTTTTCCTTAAAAAAAAAAAAAAAAAAAAGAGCCTCTTCAAACTAAATTCAAAAAAAGAAACAGTAGAAGCTTCAGGTTCCATAAAAGTGATCTGCCCATGACCACAGCTATTAGGCAGTAAAACCATGGCCTGCAAACAAGATACATTTCAATCTGTTCTCAACAGTGCCTCACAAACAGTAGGTACTTAATTAATACCACCTTGTATCATAACCATGAACCCACTGCCACTACCACAGAATTCATTATTGGGATCTTCTACCATAACATTCTACCATGTATCCTTTACACAAGTTTCTTGTCACTCTGGGACTCAAATTATTTCCAAATGATGCGACTCAAATGATGTTATCACTCTGGGATTCAAATGGTGTTATCTTGTGGGCATAATTAGGGTTAGATTAGGTAATGCACAAGAAGTTTTAGTAGTCCCCCCACACAACTACTTATTTACTTCACTTTTCCTGCTCATTTCTTCTCGTCCTTTCTTATGCCGCCTCTCTTCTGTATTTACATGGGGTAACCCTCGACTCTGGCAGCTAAAATGTTTGTTGGGCCCTAAAAGGGCTAATTCTTTTTCCATTCCTCACAGATTAGAAAGTACTCTGGATTTCTGCCGGTTAGTCCTTTTCAGACAAAATACAACAAAGTCAATCCCAATTTTTTTCTTTTTTTGGAAATAAGACTAAATTTTGGGGGATGCATTTATTATTGATCGTGACATTATTGTTAGGCACATTGCTTCAATTTTCAGGATTTTTTATTGAATTTAATCCAATTCCCATTATTCTACATTGCCATGTTCCACCTAAAGAGTATTTCCACTGCTTGTTCTTTCCATAAGCATTTGCTGATCTGCTTTTGTGAATCATGATAAAACAGTAAGCAAGAGAGACTGCCTTCACGGAGCTTGTATTTTTTCCTTATTTGCATTTTCTTATCTCATGCTACAAAAAAAAATGTGACTGATAGGTTCATCTGGGAGGCCAGGCACAGGAAAGGGGGAGTTGGTGACCAGTTTGGGAATGGTTTGGGTGAGAACTTACTGACCTCTTTTTTTCTCTCATGTTCTTCATCTATTTTTCAGTGACATGGAATTTATTGTGATCCCATTTACATTTCCCTCACTCCCTCCTGCCCTTGGCAACAGCCCTATATAAGTCTCTCTGCTCTTGGGAAACCATGAATTCACATATCTCACCTTCTTCATTTTACCAGTGACTACAAAAAAGGATTTTATACTTGGTACCCTAAACAGTGGATCGCCAAGAAATTGTTTAATGCAGCCTGCATACTTATGGAATCAGAGATTCGAAAGGTGGAATGAGAAGTCTTTCAGCTTGCATGTGTTATAATCGAGAAATACTTTGCATAACATCTCAGTTGTTGAATACTTTGCCATCTTTTCTGAAATGCTTGCACTGACTGGGAGGTCACTTCTGCTATCATGGAGATTTTTAATCATGGCATAAACACAACCCTGCATTTTCAACCCAATAGTCCAAAATGACTCAGGTCTATAGCAGTATGGTGTGAATCTTATCTCTCTATCCAAATGAAAGATAGCCCTTCAATTAATTGTACTATGTTCAAGTTTTTGCTTAGCCTTTTCCCCCCAAGCTAAACATTCCCAATGCCCTTTACATATGTTTCCCAAAGCCCTTTATATATTATAATTCTTCTTTGAATGTATTTTACTTACTAATATTCTCAAACTGGTACACGCAGAATTATTTCCAGGACTCTGTATAGGGTTTGAATAACATGGAATACAAATATACTCACCATTATTGTAATGAAAATTGTGCTTCTATTTATATAAATTAAAATGGTATTAGCCCTTGTAGCAGCTCAAATCACGTAGTTATGTTGTACAACTTCTCAGAGCCTATAATTGAGTGACTGATTTTTTGAACCCAATTACTAAGTTTTACATTTACTCCTGTTTTAACTGCAGTATGACATATACAGGCTCAATGGAAAGAAAAAGAGGAAAAGCAATTTACATCATTGAGCCCTTGCTCTGCCAGGAACTGTGACAGCTGTTTTATATACATGATCTCATTTAATCCATTTAGTAACTCCTATAGAAAGGTGTTATTGCAGTTTTATGAAGGTAGAAACTGAGGCTCAGAGATATTAAGCAATTACCCTAAGGTTAGATAACCAGCAAACAGCACAAGCAACTACCAAAGACTCTCCTCACTCTTTAGTTTTCTAAAGATAATTTGAAATAGAGTTCATAATGGGGAAAGGAGAATAAGTGGAGAAATAAAGTGTTTATGTTGTGGGTTATATTACAGAAAATCTTCTTAAAGCAAAATGTGTCCATATAATGCTCCCTATTCAAAACCTTCTAACATATTCACTTAGAATAAAATCCAAATTCTTTACTATACAGTTCAACTACCCTACTCCAAGCCTCAGCAAGCTATAGCCCAAATACCAAATCTGGCCCTCCACTGTTATTACAAATAAAGTTTTATTGGAGCAAAGTTACAGCCATATTGTCTCTACACATTCCTGCTATGAAGGCAGAGGTGGCTATGTGGAACATGTTTTCTAACTGGCTCTCTACAAAAATAGTTTTCTTACCCCCAACCCTATGCATTCTGGCCTTTGCCTATTTCTACGACCTCAATTTCTCTCCCTACTACACGTACCCACGCCCGACCTTCATCCTGATTTTCAAATCTCAAACTCTTTGCTTTTTTGTACCTTTGCACTTATCACTTTCTTGACCTAAACACTTTTTCATCAGACTCTTCCCTGTCATCTCCTTTCCATATTTCAGATCTCAGTTCAAATGTCAGTTGCTCCCACAGACTTTATCTGAGAGTAGAGATAGAATGGTCCATACTGCCACCACTCCAGTCACTGTCTAATCTATAGCGGGGATACCTTTTCTTTCTAATATGATCTTTGGTATGCACTTGTCTCCTTCAACTAAGGCTTTGGACATTATCTTCTCAGTAGAGACACTACTGGTACAGAGAAAAAATTGGAAGACCATGGAGATGTGAAACAATATCATGTTTTGGGGCAATTGCGACTAGGATAGGAGATGAGTAAGTAAATAGCAGAGAACTAGTTCAGAGATAAAACAAAGGTAGAAGCAAAATGAACTTTAAAAGAGTTTTCACCACATTATGGCAGGAGAAATTGTGTTTTTTAAAGAGAACATTGTTCCTCCCAGAACCAATTCTGACTTTTTAATTTGCTATCAAACTTTGGCACAGGGAGACCACTTGTTAAAAAAAAATCTTCAGTCCATGGCAGAAGAGATGAAAGCCTGAAGCAAGACCAAGGAAGCAGAATTTAAAAATGAGAGCAAGGGACAACTTGGAGAGGAGCAAGCGGTGAAAAGTAGCAGGAGATGAGAAATGATGGGATGAAGATAGAAAAGGTGGCAGCGAGGGTAACCTCTGTGCTCAGTCCTCAGTGGCAAGGTGAGAAGTGGGCCAATTCACAAATTATGGAACACCGGAAGTTGGATGAAGATGGTTAGTGAGCGGTCAGATATGCCAGTAACCTATGTGAGTTGTTAACTTGCTTCCCTTGTTGCTACTCTGGAGCCGCAATCTTCCACTGGCCCTGAATATTGATTAGAGCAGAAGCTGTCAGGTAGGGACCCAGGAGACCTGTCTCTAACCATCGTTCTTGGGAAAAATCAAAAGTCTTTTTGCTTCTACAGTTATTTTTAAATCTTCTTTCAGGAACTGAATTATCCCTCCCAAGAAATGTCTAAACAGGTTTCACATTGAGCGTTTTTCCTCCTCTTCAGCTCATGTTTGCTTCAGGATGAAAATACGCCACGCAGAAGGATGAAGACCAAGCTTTTCTCTACTCATCTTATTTGTCTCCTTCCCTGCCACCTAACTGGTGTTTCCTATCTTCCCAGCAGAGTCAAAGCCAACGGGCCAAGCAAGGGAGAAGAAGTACAGGGACACGTGTCTGGGTGAAACCAACTTTCAAGTCCAAGTAGTTAAAGCTGGTACACCTGGTGGGTGAGGCCTTTGATTGGATATAACTCTGTTTCCCCAGGAATACATGACTGCACTCTTCATTTGTGCAGCTGTCTTGACTCTGCAGAAAAATTACTATTCAGACAGGTAGTTTTCTGACTTTTTTTTTTTCATTGCTGAGTAGGCTCAGAACACCTGCAGCAGCTTTCTGCTGAGGTCTTGTCCCTGCAGCCCTTTCTGCTACATGGGACTCAAAGAGATGCCATGCTTATAGTCTGTCCCCAGGAAACCAGGTTTGGTCAATAGAAACGCAATCCTTCCCAGGAGAAAAATGCCACTTCTCACACTGTCCTGCACACTGGGAATCAAATCAGGTACCAGCTCTCTGTGCATCCCCATTGCAAGATCTCATTTCAAAGTTTTGCCAACAGTCTCTCTCTTAAAGCTTCATTTGCTCCCTTCCGAGTTAGCAGGTAATACTACCTCACCCCGCAGGGAAGAGGAATACCCATTGCATGACCACAGCTCTCCAGAGAGCATTCTGTATGGGTTTCTTTTCTCCTCTCAGATACCCTCCTCCCTTATTTTATTGTGGAGGGGGAAAAAATCAGCAACAAAAACAAAAAGCAGACCTTACATTCACTGAAATGCATAGGTCTTAAGTGTACAGATCAATGATTTTTTAACGCATGTACACATTTGAGCAAACACCTCCCAAATTAGATTAAAGAGCATATCCATCACCCTAGAAAGTCTGCTCGTGCCCTCTGTCAGTCAAACCCCGTCTCCCACAGTCAATCTCTGGTCTAATATCTTTCACCATAGACTTGAGACCATTCTTGAACTTCTTATTACTTGGATTGTCTAATAGGTGCCCATTTATATCTGGAGACTTTTGCTCAATATAGTTTTTCAGATTCACCCATACCACTGATGTATCATTTTCCATCATTTTCCTGAGTAGCAGTCAGTTGGATGACCATGTAAGGATGTGTTTATCTATTTTCCTGTGAATATATATTTGCATTATTTCCAGTGTAAGACTATTGTGACTAAAGCCAGTATAAAATCTATTTTGAATAAATATTGCTGAGTCAAAGGATAGATAGATGGCTAACCTTACAAGAAACTACCAAACTATTTTCAAAGTGTTTAAGTCATTTTACACTCCCACAAGCAATAAAGGAGAGTTCCAGTTCCTCTAGAGCAATACTTGTCAGATTTTTAAATTTTTGATCTCTGGTTCTGGGGATGTGAAATGGTATCTCAAGCCTTCTCTCTGCATTTACAACCCCTCTCTTCCTCAATACTCTAAGTAGTTCCCTTTCGCGTTGTTTTGTATTGTAGGATTCAAGGGACATCAGATCTGATGACTCCTCTACACTCTTATGGAACCCAGATGGCTATTTTCTTTCATTGGAGGGGAAGAGTTTAGATGTTCATTTTTCTTATGACTTTTCATTTTTGCAGCTGCCTCGGCACTGTATGAATCTAGCTAGACCCACACAGGGACGTGCCAAGCTCTGTGAGGGAGCAGATTGTGCTGGCTCTCCAGGTCCAGCTGGAGACAAATTGAGCTGGGAATACAGAAGTGTCTAATGTGTCTCTCCAGCCCAATTGCAAACAGCTTGGGAGGTGGAGGAAGTCAAGGGATAAGGCAGGGAAATTTTAAACTCAAGTAAACATCTGAGCTTCTCAGTGATGCTTGTATAAATTGAGCTAAGTCCCTGGGCCTATGGGAAGCTGACCCAGAGCTACGCAGATAAAGGGCCTTGTAGGAAAAATACATTTGTGTGACTTCTGCATTTTAAACCTTAAAGGTCCTAGAGATCTGGATAAAAATGCTCTTATTCTGAGTATCCTTCATCTGAGTAAGTTTAGAAAAGATGAGGCATCTTCTCTTCTAGTGTTCCCCAGAGCAGAAATAGAGGAAGCTGCCTAAAGTCCATCAACTCTCATTCTTGGGCTCCTGGATTTCAGAATGATCATACATGACTTCTCCTCTCTCCACAGGACAGAACACCCCCCAAAACCAACTTTGAAAGTCCCTGAAATTTCTGAAACCTTCACTAAGCATGAGCATACATCTGACCTCCGAGTCAATTTCATCACCCATCTGGTCCCTGTCTGAACCCCTGCCTCCATGGAAAATTCTTAAAATCCATTCTATTTTCCACCTGCAGCTGCTTTCTGGGATTTAAAAAAAAGTGATATGGCATTTTTAAGTCACCTCAATGGCCCTGCTCCTTGATTCCCTATTCCCTCTAACACTCTTTTGCCCTCTGTGTTTATGTTATCTGATAATTTCAATCCAACAACAGCACAAGTGGTTGACTATCAGAATCAAGCCTGAACCTCATGCTGGACAACAAAATTAAGATGGCAGGAAACTATCTTGAATAACAGCATGTCAGAAATCAGCTGAGAGTACTAGCCAATCAATGGATATGGGACCAAATGAAACTCTTCTGCTCAGCAGAGGCCAGCTTCCACAGCTACCAGTCAAAGTGGTCCTCCTAGGCAACTAGTGCCCAAAGAGCTCACTTGGTCTGGTTCATGTGGCCACATCCCTCAAGAATTCATAATCATCATGACAACAAATATTTCTTCTTCATTGACCACCTGACCAGCCCAATGCTAGAAGCTGATGGTAGATAGGTAAACAAGACAGAGAGACTCTGCTCCTAGTAGAAAGAGACTATTATCAAATAAGTAATGTTAATGAATCGTGGTGGCATGTATTTCTGGGTTAAATATAGTCAAGAGAATAAATCAAAGAAAGAGCTTGGAGTCAGCAAGTCCCTTAGGAATTCATTATCTAAATATGCATTGCTTTTAAATACCAAACAAAAAATAAAGGTATACTAATGAATAAACTGATTGCCTAAAACAAAAATCAACACCTTAATTTACAGATCTATTTGCCATTTGATTAGCATTTGGATTACTCTATAACTAGGATACATTTTATTACTGTCTTAGTGACTTAAGTGAAATCATAATCATCATTCATTACTGATGGTGGGATGTGGGTTTGGATTAGCCAATTCCTCACTTCCCCAGAAACTGTCTGTTCTGATAGGGTATCTACGCGCTTCTTCAAAGAGGCTGTGTTTTCCCCCTTGGTTTCTCAGAGTCGTCCAGCCCAGAAGTTCCTCTGGAGAAAGACCAATTGCTCTTGAATGGGAGCCAGTGATTCTGACTAAATGTCTTTTCTGCTCGTTCAGGGTATCATCCCTGTCAATCGTCGACAAATGGTGTATTAACCTGCTGTTGACTCTATGTGCCAAGAGCTCAACAAAAAAACAAGTTTAAACAAAGTTGGGGGGATTTATGTGAGACAGAAGAAAGAACAGTCCCCACTGCACAGACAAACACCAGCAGCGTTTCGGGGTCTGTCTGTCAATCTTCTCTGGTGTATTAAAAGATCACTCAAGCTCCATTATACGGTCTGTTTCAGAGAGGGAAGAGACAAGGAAGGGGGCACATGATCTGCTAAGTGGGCAGCATTTACACAGAAGATGCTGCTTTTGGTGAAACTCACCCAGCCTAGGAGCAGAATCCCAACAGCCTGCAACCCCCCTCAGGCTTGGGGCCACCCCACAAGCTGCTGTGGTCCTGACACAGCTGTTTCCGTTTTTTATTACGATTTTCTCCGCCTTTCATTCTCCAGGCCAAGGAGAAGCTCAGGGGGCCCATCTGTTCCTCCCTTGCCCTTTTCCCTGTTCCCAGAAGCAAAGCACACATATGTACACGTGCACACACACACACACATACACACACACACACACACATCCCCCATCGCCACCGCCACACCACCACAAACTGCTGTGAGGACAATGAAGAACAGGAACTAGAAGTGAGCATCACTCCACAGCCCTAGTCAACCCTGCAGGGAGTGGAAAGGAGCAATAGCCTTGGGGGAAGAGGTGATATCCTTGGATAGCCTCAAAGGGAGACCATGGGGTCCAGGAGCAAACTTTTTTGTTTCATTCTCACTTTTTGCGTTAAACTTTCCTTCCCGACAATCAAGAAAACTGAAGTCAGATCTTCAGCCCACAGTGTAAGTGATGTCAAACTCAAAATTCCTAAAATGAGTGATCCTGTCAAGCTTAAGTAAAGATAGAAATTGATTGGAAGACATTTCTCTTCAAGATTGAGGAAAATAGTATTGTTCCTATAAAGAAAAACACTACATAAAGCCAGTTCGATTCCTAAAATTCCAAGGACATATGTAGGTCCTTGAGGACACTGTCATGCGGAACGACCAAAACTAGACTTCTTGCCTGCCTTTCCCTCCTTAGGTGGCAGGAGTAAGTCCTCTTGTCCTGCTTATTGTCTCTCTGCAGTTTAACTCTTCAGGGCCACCCACCCAGGAAGGGCTGGGACAGCCCATGCTAAATCAGTGTCAGAACTCCTTGCTTCTGCTGGCATCAAAATTTTCTGGAGCACCAATTCTCTTCTGTTTCTGGATTGCTCAAGAACCTATAGCATTAAATTGAAAGACTATTCAGCCAAACAAACCTTGAAGTTCTTTTTTAATCACCTCTCTCCCCAATGGATCCATCTCCAGCTATCCAGATAATTGTCCCATACCCCCGACACATTGTTGGATCATTCAACTTGTGAAGCAGGGTTCCTCAGCCTCTGACCAATGGCTTTAATTCACAGTGTCCTGTCTCATGTATTATAGGTACGATCTTTGGGCTTGCAACAATGCCCTCCCCCAATTGTACAACTCCACATCAGCTCCAGCTATTATTACCAGATGTCCCCAGGAGTGAAGGCAGAAGGTTGAGAATCATTGCTGTGTGTCTCTGTTTATATGGCTCTTGGTCTGGGAAATATTTTCACTACTTCTTAGTTAAAATGTTGAAGATTTGAACCAACTCCCTCAAAGAGCTCAAGTGAGTCACTTTTGAACTAGGCTTTTTCTTCTGCTACTTAAATAACCAAAGCCCACAGGTTTACTTGCATTTCACTTTGTCATTATATTCCAGTTGTTTTATATGTGTTTAGCTCTTTTACAGGAACAGCTCTTAAGCTTCTAGATCTGGACCACTGGAGTTGTGCTTTCCTCTTTTTGTTTTTAAGGCACCACCTGCAGCACTTAGCGATTAGCACACTCTCATTCATGCCAGAGTGCCTGGCACATAGTAAACCCTCAATAGATACCAGAAAGGAAGGAAGATGGTAGGGGGAAGAAGGAAGCGATGGAGGGAAGGAGAGGAAGTAGGATTTCAAACTCCTTGTAGAAAGAGAGAATGCACAGTTTTGGGTAAACTCTTTCTGTCTTTGTGCAAGTGCTCCTTTTGCCCTTACTGGTACCTGCTTCCCAAATCACAAAAGTCTTGTCTGAATAGGCCAGTCATGGGGCTAGATGCAAACAAGACCCAATTTTCTGCTAAATGGCATCCTCCAATTCAAAAAGCTTTTGAAATACAACAGTTTTAAACCTAAGGTGATGCTATGCCTATGTTTTTCTTTCTCCACTGGTGAACACACTTAATAGAGTTTGGACCTTGGGTGTCATCCATCCCAACTCTGCAAAACTAAAGCCACCTCCATATGGGCTGGGGAACAGAGGAAGTGCTGGAGACATGGAGGGCATGCGTACAAAGCAGCTGAAACAGGCACCACTCCCCCAGTACCTCATACAAGGCCCAGTCCTGGGCACTAGGCTATGGTCACGGCTTATCCAAGTTTGAAGTGTGACTGAAGGGAATAGTTGAAGGCAGGGAAGAAGGACAGAGGCCATCAATTTAACTTTCCCAATAACATCAAAGGTCATTTAAAAGGTACATAAGATAATCCCTGGTACCTTACATAGGGCAAAGATACAGAGTTCCCTTTCCAAGCATTCTCGCCCACCATGTTGCCATCTTGGCCATCTAGGTCACCTCATGCTCTACCTCGCAATCCCCTGATGTGCTGCTACCAAAGCAAATCACATCCCCCAGAGCAGCCCTAATTGTTCACTGCTTTTTCTCCACCCTCTCATCCCAATAGTTTCATTAGTCATAGCCTATTTCCATTTAAAACATCCAGAAAATCCTATACTTTCCCTGCCTTCCACCTTGTCTTTCTGAGGTCTCTCCATCACTCTTCTCACTGCCCCAGTCACCCAACAACCTCAAGATCTAACCCCCATCTCCTACCCATCTCTAGGTCTTCTTATGCTGTACTCTCCCATAAGGCTTTCTGTGTGCTTCTGCCTTCTGCGTAATTCTGCCTATGCCGTGGGATGAGCCTTTGCTGAGCCTCAGTCCTCTTTATGCCCTCACATCAAGGCTAACAGAGTCTCTCCTTCCCAACTGCCAAAGCACATTGAACTGAGCACATCTGCAACACTGTGGACTGAAAGGTAAAATGTGTGTCTTCAAATCAATGAGATTATACACTCAACCCATATTATAGCCACGGTGTGCGCATTGTTCTGCTTTTCCGAATTGCAGTCTTCTTAAAGTCATGATTCTTATGCTCTTTGTCAAACATAGCCTATTGCTAGGACTGTATTTATAAGCACACAGACAAGTGTATACTCATGCATTTATGAAAAATGACAGTAAGAGTAAATAAGTATTCCTGTCTTTAAAAATACTTGTGCAGTACTTTGAGAGCCTGAAGCAAGGGAATTGCAAGTTCAAGCCCAACCTACACAACTTATCAAGACCTCAGCAACTTATCAAGACCCTGTTGCAAAAAAGATTGGGGGTGTAACTCAGTGCAAAGGTCCTGGTGGTAAAAAAGAGAGAAGGAGAGAGAGAGAGAGAGAGTAGAATCTTATGTACATATTTATTTCAATAGGTGCTATAGTTAAACATATATACTTACATACTTTTAAAAGCCTAATTGTATACTTCAAAATACTTGACTTACATGAAAAATACAGATATTTATGCAACTCAGTGAGAAAAAGCATTAAAAGTGACAGTGTCAAGACCTACTACACAAGGGTACCTACTGCGGGCAGACACTACAAACCACCTGACAGATGCATTCCATTTCATCCTCACAGCAGTCCTAGGAGATGGGTGCGGTGATCTCTGTCGTGTATCCGAGCAACCTGAAGCTCATCCTGCTGCCTTAGGCCTGAACTTGAAAGTGGTCGAGGCAGAGTTTAAGCAACTCACTCTGTCTTGGTGCCAAAGTCTGAGCTCAAGAATTTCTAAACAATGTCTTATCTGCTTCTCTCATCAACAAGGCAAAAGGTATTCACTCCCCTAGAAGTTACCAAATCTCACTGCCTCACCAATAGCTCCCCTGCTGCCACTCACAGAAGGAAATGGAGCATCTTTCAGCTCCCAAGGGGCTGAGGAGAGAATCATGACATTTTCTTCTTTCCTTAGGGGGAGAAACCAGCAAGGACCTTTCCAGTTCACACACTGGAGGTTGTAGATAGAAAATCAGAAATCAAACAAGCAAATAAAAACAAAGTCAAACCAGAAATCAACATGGGTTAGTCTGGATCTTTCAAGAAACAAATACTGAGATCGGATTAAATGAACATGGATTTTATTAAAGGAAATATCTGTGTGAGGGAAAATAGGGAGAGAACTAGACAAGCTGGTGAAGCCATCAAAACATAGTGCAGGCCTGACCAAGAGTAAGAGAAGGTAAAAGCCTCCAAGACCACTGAATAAGACTTGAGCCAAAACTGGGCTTCCAAGAGCAAGGTTTTTTACATGGTATCTTTGCTGCAGTTGTCCAATGGCCAGAATCTGCCTGGGAGAGGCAAGGCTCGGGTGCGAGCTTGGCATTGAGCAGGTGCTTATTCCTTTGGTCAGTGACGCTCCCTAAGTTTGGAGATGTATTCTTGGGGGAAGAGGAAGGACCTTCAACTGGATTAAAGTAGCTTGTGCCCCTGTGTGTTGAGGGGTTGCATTAACCACTGCACATGTACCCTGTGGATGCAAAACAAAGAAGTGAGGTCACACCATTCCTTGGACTTTTTCTATCTGTTTAGCATTGTGATTCATTTGATCTTCACTGTAACCCTGCGCAGTGCAGCCTTTTAGCCCTTCTTTCCAGGGATGCAGGTAAGCAAGGAGTCATCAGAGGAAACAATGAGATGTTGAGTTATGACAGACCTGAGAGTTAAGTGAGGGCCAGAGAGCAAGGAGCCAAGAGAACAGGACCAGTGACACAAACTCACCTGCAACTCCATGGTTGTGGTTAGAGGGCTAGAGATAACACTACTGCTGATGTAGTCTGGAAGGTGTCCTTCAAGAGAACAACTCTGGAAGCTCCCCACATTCTCCCTGGGAGACAAGCTGGGTCTGTCTGCTTCGTGAGCATCAATACTGCATTTTGATGAAGGGTTTCAGAGAGAAAACAACAACGACAACAAAATCTATGCAATTAAGCACTTGTAATGAACTGCTCTTACAATTTTGTTGTTAGAATAAAAAAAGAAAAAAACCTGAACCAGGAAAAAGTTGATTCTTGAAAAAAAATGCAGAACCCCCATCGTTAGAGCATACAAACAGATTATCCCATAACCCCCAGCTCTAGATCCTACTGTCAACCAACTGTGGATGCTTTTAAATAGATCAATGATATCTCAGGAAAAATAACAAAATACCATTAGAGGTGCCAGACTTGTCTGATCTTTATTTTTGATCATCTCACTTTATGTGCATCTGGAATCCGCCCAATGGGCTTTATTTTCCACCTACAGGATTGTTACCCAGAGTTGCCAGAACCCTGAGTTCCTTATCACCCCCAGTGGTCTCAAACCATAAATTTCAAGCCATATTAACTTGACCAGACAGATTTTTAAGACTCTCACGGATGGCATACAATTAACCACCTCCTGTCAGCTGGAAAATCAGCTCAA
Organism: Dasyprocta punctata; assembly: GCA_004363535.1. Taxonomy (NCBI): domain Eukaryota; kingdom Metazoa; phylum Chordata; class Mammalia; order Rodentia; family Dasyproctidae; genus Dasyprocta; species Dasyprocta punctata. Next base: position 39,880 of record RJWM01007507.1, on the reverse strand, counting down.
TTGCCATTCAAGTTCATGTCCAAAGTCTTTTATGTTAATGAAAGCACTAAACTCTCAGAAGCTATGGAGACAGGAGGACATCCACAAGGGGACAAGCAGCCAGCCAGGGGAAGGGAAAACTAGGCTCATGTCACATGCATACACAAGCAACAAATCACAGTAGCCACTAGTTGTTTTACTCAGATTGCTTTATTGGATCAGGTGTATAAGTAAGTCCTGTGTGATACCAGCCTATAGAGTTTTACTGATCTGTTCTGTCTTTAGAAATCTGTGTATGTAAGTGTGTACTTCCTGGGACAAATAGTGACACAGTTCGTCAGTGGTCAAGGACACCAATTTCTGCTCTTCAATACCCTGAGCTTCATTCACATATAAAGCCTGATTCTTTTCCACACTTATCCACATCTGTCCTCTCTCTCCCTCTTTCATTCCTCCTCTTCTCCTCTTCTTCATCTCCAAATTTTTCAGGTCTCTTCTTCCATCTGGGGTGACTTTCTGCTATGTCTACATACTCACATTCAACCTGCATTTCAACTCTTCCCACCTTCATGAAGCCTTCTGTCATTCTCTCTCAATCTCATCTTACACCAATAAGAACTTTCCTTTGAAGTAGAAATCTTAGCTTGTCTTCCAGGATTAGATAGTATGTTCACTGAGGGCAGGTCATGTTCAATTATTTCATCTTGATAGATTTAGAATGAATGGAATAAGGTCTTAAACACTGTCTTAGTTACTTTTCACTCACTGCTGAGAAAGAATACCTGAATTAATACCAAAATTAGGGAATAAAAGGTTTACTGCTTACAGTTTTCAGGTGTTTCAGTCCATACTTAGTTGGCTCCAAGGCAGCATGGCATGGCGGGGTAGCAATTCATGGCGGCCACCAAACAGCAAGGCGAATCTGCAAGAGAGAGCAAGATACACCTTCCTCTCACCCTTACACTGTATGTCAGCTCCAGCCCTGGGCAGGTGCAACACTCACATTGTCAATGCTAGGGCTAGACAACAAACCAGTTATAAATGTCAGACTCAGCCCCATCCAATATTAAATGAGGCTTTGTTGGGGGCCACCTGACCAACCATACTATAATAGACGTGGTACATAATTGGTATGTCATGAATGTTAACACATATGTTAACAAGTACATGGAGATACATTCAATCAAGTAGATAACACTGGCTACATAGCTTCATTTGCACATTTTTTTTTTTTTGAACCAGGGATCAAACTCATGACCTTGTCCTTGCCAGGCAGGTACTTGTGCTGCTGAGCTAAATCCCTGGCCCTGCACATATTTTTCACTTTGTTCAAGACCAAAGTCATCTTATCTCCCAAGTTTTGGTTTCCAACTAGAATGGGAGGCCTCGTCATCTATCTAGTTAAAAATCCATGTGGAAACCTGAACTCTTCCCTACTCTTTAGCTTCACATTCAATCAGTTTCTAGACCTCCTGATTTTGTGAAGCATTTCATCATTCCATATCTTTTTCTCTAATGTAGCTCATCTACTTCAGAAATTCTTCCCTCTGTATTAAAATACCAGCACCCTTACAGGTTTCACCAACTCAAAGTTTACCCTCTATCTATTCATGCTGCCTAAGGAGTAATCACTCTAAAACAATCCTGTGTATACAGTGGTACCTTACTTCATGAATGCTTTGTTTGTTTATAATCTGGTTTGCCAACCGAAGAATTTCATTAAATTTTGTTTTTGTTTGCAAACTCTGCATCAGGTGATGAACATGACTATGGGCATCTTTCCTGCAAGAGCAGAAATGTAGCCATCTTTTCCAGAATCTTAGGGCAAATTAAGTTCATGAACTGAGGTACCACTACACAAACCTCCTACACTAAAGTATTGTGATGAAGTCCAAATCTCTGGACTCTCTCTGTGACCTGACCTCTGTCTACACTGATAGCTGTAGCTCATACCTTACCTGGTTTTGCTCTGTACCATGCTATCTGTGGCTCCTTGTTTCTTCCTCTAGCTGGAGCTGCATCCCTCTCTGCCGATCCCAATGTCTTCTCCATTCATCTTCCCAGCCTGCGGTGAGTGCTCTCCTTCCAGAAGCCTCCTAAACGTGCTCAGCCTCTCCCCCACCATGTCCCACAGTCCTTTATCGTTACCTCCATTCTACCATTCACTCATTGTATCGCAACGTTGTTTTCACATCTGTCTCCCCCATGAGATGAAGCTCTAAGAGCCTTCTGTGAAGATGTCATGAGTGTAAGATGTGATCGAAAAATATTATGAATGTTAAAAACATTCATCAAAGTAAAAGGCACATTGCCATTAATTGTCCTCAAAATGCTACCCCTTGCTTTTGAGCACACATATCCCATCATTCTTGCCAGTTTTTGAAGCAGATCTGAAAGTTCTCTTTCCTGTCTTTAGTTGCACTGTCATAGCTGCCTCAGTTTTCCAAAACAATCTCAAATCTTTACCTGTCATAGTGGTTTTGACTTTGGGGAAGAAGCATAAGTCACACATACCAAATCAAGTGAACAAGGTGCATGAGGACACATGGTAATGTCTCTATGAGCTTTCCCATTGGGTAGGACTGGGCAATAGCCTCATATTATTTTTTTAGCATGACTTATAAAGACACTCACAAAAAGAGACTTCCAGAACTGCTTTAGAAAGTGGCAAGAATAATGGAATAAATGTGTTCTTGGTGAGGAGGAATATTTTAAGGGTGATTAATGGCAATGTGTCTTTTATTGCAATAAAAACTTATATTTAAATACACACTGCATTTTTTTTATCAGTTCTTGTATCCTATTAACATTTACCACAAGAGTCAAGATGCTTGTGTAAATGTAATCGGGGCAATGTGAAACTTCAGTGGAAGAGGCCTAATCACTGGGGCTCTCATTCCTTCAAAAGATTCCGAAGGGGAACTTTCTGATCCAAGAGGGGCCAGGACCCTTGTACATCTGGTTCATTCTGTCCAGCTCATCGTGGCATGATTGGGAGATTTGATGAAACACGTCAACCTCCCTGTACCTCCACCTCCACCAGGAGCTCGTATTATGAGGAGACTCTATTAGTCACTTGTTATTATTCAAACTGCATGTGAAACATAAGTGTTGAGAACTGGAAAGAAAAAATAATAAATAAATAAAAAGCAAGCCCTAGTGTGATTTCCTCTGATCAAGAAGGAATTTTCAATCCTCTAAACACTAGAATGCTATGTGAGACTGCAAGGCTTCATTTCCTTTTGCCTGGAAATGCCAGTATCAGCAGTCAGATCAAACAGTTCAGAGATCTCTGGAAAATATAGGGAAAAATTACCAAATATCAAAATATAGCAGAATGCAGTGTGGGCCTTGAACTTTTTTTTTTTAAGGGAAATCTATATTACTGTAGATTACAACATTCTCCCTGGGATTACTCTTTTATTTTGTGACCAAATCAAATAAGAGTCTCTTTTCCCAAAGTGAGTTCTGGGCTGTTTGACTTTGCCACCCCTCTGTGTTGCCTGACCCCTGGGCTCTTTCTTGATGATGGCTGCTTCAAATTGTCACCTCCCCGGCACCCACAGTGCAGCTGTCCAGGAAGAGATGGGACATATTGCAGGAAAAGAGTTTGAGGAGGGGCAGGGCCTGTGAAGATGAAGAAAGAGCAAACAGCTGTACAGTCTGGAGGCAATTAGGCTTGGGTTGTGCTTCTGTATACAAATTGGAATCAAAGTTATTATTTATACTTTTGTTCAGCTAGATTTTTAGTGACGCTATACCAAAGTCTGGCTAACTTATAGCAGTGTTTCTGGAGGGAAGAAAATATATCCTGAGTTCCAAACAAGTTTTTAATTTGGAAAACAATCTGTATAAGGTGGAGATTCCATTTATTTGTACTAATAAGCCATAAAACTGAAGTCAACATTTTTCTGCTTTCTTAATACTTTTACTTCTTATTGAGCTTGTTGCTCACCCAAACATTTTATCTTCTTTCCATAAACACTGTTATGAAGTAGAATGATGCCACTTGTGAAAGTGATTTTCGCAAGTAAAAACTACTAAGACTATACTTTTAACACCCATTGAAGTTCATTTGGTTTCTTTTGATCTACAGCTACTTGCTTCTTGGATTATTCTGTATTTTAATCTTGGCGGTTGTCAGTATCACTGATCCCTGTCATTACTGATCATAAACACTTCTTGCAAGCACTTCTTTTATGATTTTGTCTAATTTCCATTGGTTGAAACTTTGCATGGCAAGACAGAACCCAAATGATTCTCCCTTGGAGATTTTTCTCTCATATTAACATTGATCTAACACTGAACTACTTTTTATAAAGTGTGGCCATTTAAGCACAAATTCAAGTGGCCCTCACATCTGCCTCAAGTTCCTTTGTCTTGCTCCAGGTACAGCAGGCATCATGGATTTTCATGAGACGAGAATGCATGGTGAATTGGTCCTCCCCATGCCTTCTAATCCAGGCCTCAGGAAACATATTTAGAATTGCCACCTGTTGGAATTACACTTAGCAGAAATACATATTTTGACCTATTAAGCAATAGTATAGGAAATTATTTCTATTTCTCAAAATTAAGCAAGAAATTATTTTCAAAAATGTGTGGAAAATGGTCCCAAAGTGCCCCCATTTTATTTGTCCAACCTAAGGAGAGGTGGGGAGCCCTCTTAACAAAATGTTCTCATTTCTCTTCCTTGGGGAGGCAAAGTCAGGCAACACAAATGTACCTCCAATGATGGGGTTATTTCGATTCTGGCAATCCAGTTCTGTTCTTGGGAAGACAGAACACTCTACACTGTGAGATGCATTCCAGAGAAGCCACAGTAGAAGGCAAATCCTCAGCTGGCCTGTGGGACAAAGCAGGGACAGTCTCTTTCCAAGGGCATTATTTGATCCTGAACTATCCAGCCCCACAGTGCCAACTTGTTTCTTTTGCCACTACCGTGGTGGAGATGGGAGGGAGAGAGGTGGAAGGGTAGAGGAGGCTCCCCAGGTTGTTGTATAAACAAGCACAGAGTGGAAGGGGAACTAGCTGGAGAAGAAGGGGAGAGAATGACCGAAAACACTCACTGGGTGCTTCCAATGGGCCAAGTGTGTTCTAAGTACTTCATAGATATTCCCAGGCAAGCAACATCATGATGGGGAAAGGGATTCATTAGACCTGTAAAGAAACTAGGGAGAGTTAAACCATGGGTGGAAAGTTAGGTGACTGGTAAACAGCAGGGATGGATTCGAACCCTAATCACTGGGCTCTCATTTTACCCTTAAACCTTACAGCGCAGCTGAGAAAGCCAGAGAGAGAGAGAAAAACCCAACCTGGCCAAGTATTAGATTTCAGGGAGGGCTCCTGGGAAAGCCACAGTGAGCTTGCATCATGAAGACATCAAGGTCCTTTAAGAAAGACCATGCCTTTCCCCCTGCACTCCGCTCATGTCCCAAACCTTGGATCCTCACCTGCCCTCTTCAATGGCTTCTCCCTCAATAGTACCAATTACGAGGAGGCTGGCAGTGTTAAGGATCCATTTGTTTTCAATTACACTACACACACTCCCGCCTCCTCCTCCTCAGTTGTTTTGTAAGAGGTAGGAGGGAGAAATGTGTCACTGGGGAGGTTTTGAAAAGCATGCTTTCCCCCCACCCCGGCACCCTTTCTTTCCCTCTAAGTGTGCTGCCCCTGAGAATATCCCATCAGGTGAGGGACTAAGACTTTCCACAGTGTGATGGAAAGAGGAGGAGAAGAAATGAGGGAGATCAAGGAGAAAGGAGCGGGGAAGAGGACTGAGTAGTGGAGGACTAGCATCAAGAGGAGGAAGGAGAAGGGGAGGAGGAAGAGGTTGCCCCCTTGAAGGAAGAACCTTTTCCCATGGAAATGCTTTGTAGCTGGTGCCCATTAGCATCTCTATGCATAATAAGAGCCCAGGCCATTGTCATGTAAATTAATTCAGATGACAACACTCTCCTCGACAACACTGCCCTAGCACTAGGAAGTTTCTCACACTGCCGCAGCCAATACTAACCGGCCTCTGCGCCATCTTTCATTAATTATTTCTCTGCCCTTCGATCCTCCTGCGAGGTTTGTTCTTAGCAACGTCCTCCTTCACCTCCTAGCTGCTGCTGGCCACTTGGCATTCTGCAGGCGCTGACACCATCCTCGTCCACCAAATAAGGTATCAAGAAAATAAATAAGAACTACAGAGATGTCCACACTTCGGATCAGTACCGATCAACAAGAGCTCTGCTCAACAGAGAAATGGAGCTGTATCTATCCTTTCTCAAGTGGTGGCTTCTCTTTCGCCGTTTCTGGTCATGGATAGAGTTTCTCAGCAGTATTCCTGTACCCAGAGAGCCACATTTTCCTGTCACTCATTTGTCATTTGGGGCCTGATAAGATGGGTTCTTGAAAACTGCAGAGGGTCACTCATCCTGGCCATTGTTCCTCCTGTCAACCTTTTGCTCCCCGCCACTGACCAAGTTATTGCTACTTGTCCACATCGGCTGGCTTGAGCTTGACCACCAGGCTGCTGTCACCAACAGAGGCTAGTTTTTGCCCTGAAAGCAGTTTTCTGTCAACTACCCCAGGGACCCCAGAGAAGGTTAAACTAGGATGGTAGCCACCAAAGGCAGAAACGGGTAAAAGCAGAACTATACTTCTCTGATGCTGAGACCACAGATTGTATGCTCTTTCCACCTCATGATCCCCAGGTATCCAGACCTGCTTCTACTGGTCATAGCACCTGATTCCTGCAGCCCAAACTTAGGAGCTGGCCCTCTTAACTACAGGACTATGCCTTCTTTGATATGCAGCATGGTAGGTTGGTTCTCAAGCCTGAAAATCAAGGTCAAATCCAAGGATCTGTTTTCTACACTTGGTGTGTCTCAGTGCACTCATCTATAAAATGGGAATAGCAATTAGACTCTCCTGGTGAATCCGTTTCTGTGTTATATAGTGCAGGTAAGGCACTGAAAACAACTTCTGCAGCCCTCAGCATTTTTAATACATGTTAGCTAGTGTCGTTCATTAGTTTACCCACCTCGCCTTTACTTGGCTTATCTAGCTAACTCTTCCCTTTCTAATTCAGCAAATTTCTGTCCTCTATTTACTGCTTCCAAACCTCCAGGCAGCCCTATCCCAATTTCTCTTGCTCTCCAAAATATTTAACAATGATGACATGCAAACTATCATGAAGCACTGGTAAGGTGGAAAGCATTTGACATGGGGAGGCTGGTGCTGTCCCAATCACTGGACCTGTTCCTAACCCTCATGGTCCTGGTATTTCCACCACACATCTTAGTAGAAGGGGTAAGGAGAGACAGAAACAGAGAGCAACACACTAGAAATCAACTTTAGCTTACACATTATCTCAACAAGAAACAGCCTTTGTAGCAAGACACAAATTATATGCAAATCCTATGCAAATCTGAATGTAAATACTTTAGACCCAGGGAGAAAATTCTTGAGAAGATCCCATTGCCCTTCTCCCCCGCTTCCCAAGCTGCAATTTGTTTTCTGATTGGCCCACTGGGAATTCATTATAAATATTCAAAGATGCGGATAATTCTCTGAAGGTATTCATTTCACCTGCTTTTCAAAGCTCAAAGGCTATGAGGATCTCAGGAAGGAAAAGTCACTGCAGGCAACCCTTAGACCGGGCTAGGTCCGTTTGGATCCCAACCCTGAGAGAGAATTAAAATCTAGTTATGCTAGGGAAGAAGCCCAAAGGCAGCAGAATCAAACCTTAGGGTCTTGGGCTGGGTTGGGTTGGGCTTGCTTAAGGTAGCTTTGACCCAGCCTCCTGGGCCCTGGGGCAGAGACATCACTTGCTTTATCTCTCTCCTGTCAGAGTTTGCTCACACTGCCCTCTCTTTAACCAGATTAGTAAGGAAGCATGGGTAGCAACAGAAAGAGAAAAGTGAAAACATGACTACTGTTTTGGTGAATTCAACACATGCAGTTTTAGAGGGCCTCTACTGGGTGTCAGATAGCTCTTGCCTATTGCATAGAAAATTTCAACCAACTCTCAGAAAGCAAGTGGTCCACACTGAGAGATTACCTAGCTCAGTTCCTCTGTAGAATAGTTGCTAGAAGAAAATCTTATACCTAGGCTGTGTTGTTACATATTCATTCGTGATTCCCAGGCCAACTGGATCCTCAAAATGGCCAGAAATCATGTGTGTTTCTTTACTCAACCCATCCCCCATTCTAATGCATGATGATAAACTACCTTGGCTTTTCTCCAACCTTCCATTTTTCTGTTTCTCCACTCCAATGTTATGATCACATTTCATATTTGGCAGAGAAGATGGGAGTCATGCCCACTAAATTTGGACTCATGCACATGTTACCTATTGTCTCCTCCTTCCCTGGTACTCCAAGGCGAAAGAAGTCCCTTCTGTCAAAGATCAGTTAGTCAAGTTCCTAATCACTTCTTGAGCCTGGTCATCAGCACTCAAACCACAGGTCAACAAGCATATTAAACAGATTACCTCCCTTGGACACTTAGCATCATGCCTGCCACTGAGCAAGTACACTAAGGCTTTGCTTCAGTTATGCTATGAAAAGCTGAGCAAGCTCACTAGTATCAAGGACAAGCATCTAAAGCCATTGAGGTCCTCTTTCCTGTCCAGGCATGGCACTGTCCCACAGAATTTTCTGGAATGATGAAAATGGTCTTTCTGTGCCCTGTATGGTGACCACCAGTGACTTGGAGCTGAATTTTTTCACTTTACATCATTCTGATGAACTTAGACAACCACACATAGCTAATGGCAACTGTATTAGCACTGGTTTAAATGTCTCACAAATTTTAATGTCTCACATTATCCAGTGTGGTTGAGAGTATGGTGCCCAATGTACTATTATCTGGCAAGTACATCGCTACGACACATTGCAGGACAGCAAGCAGTATCTGTCATGTTAAATGTACATTCTTTAATTCTCAGAATCTAGGCTAAAATAAATTCACATAAAGGAACGAAAAAGTAAGAATGCAATTTGCAAATGTGCGTGTTTATTTCCAGTTTCTCAATATTGAACATTACGCTATAATACACGCTTTTGATCATCTGTAAACTGAAAATAATCAAGATAAATACTCAAGGTTATTGAGAAAATCAAACTAATTTATTTTTAAGTGCCTAGCAAGAGTTCTAATACAAAGTAAGTGCTATATAAATGATAGCTGTTATTAATCAATTGTAGTAGTATTACTGCAATGGCAAGCAGCAATATGGAAACGACTCCCAGGATTTGGAGGCAGATTTACTTACATCAATGGGCACTGATCAGGATCATTCCCAGAATATCAGGTCCTGATCTCTGGTGGTCTAGGGCTTGTATGAGATTAGCAAACAGGAAGTACAGAGGCAGAATGGCTTGTCAATTGGGGTTGGTTTATACAGTGTGCATCATAGTGAGCAGCTATGTATCACAATGACCAGCCCTTTCTAAGAGACACGAACAACAGGACCTGGAACAGGAATTATTGCCTGGGCAACTAACAAACTGAAATATACTAGCTGGTCAGGGGGGTGGGGGGTTCTGGTATGTTATAAATAGGGCCAAGATAAGGATCAAAGCCTTATAATCTCATTTTTAAATCAGCTATTGTTTTGAAATTCTGTATCACTTTTATTGTTTCTTTTTTGATTCTCTTCAAAAATAAAATTAGTGTGGTGCATGCCTTTAATCCCAGCAGTTGGGAGGCTGAGGCACAAGGATTCTTGTGAGTTTGAGACCAGTCTGGGCTACAATGTGAGCTCCAGATCAGCCTGAATTGCACAGTGAGACCCTGTCTCAAAAAATAGGGCCGCTGATTTAGCTCAGTGGCCTAATGCCTGCCTAGCATGCCCAAGGTTATGAGTTCAATCCCTGGCACCAAAATAAATAAATAAATAGGATTTAATAAATAAATAATGAAAAAATTAGCCTCTTCCCTATGGAATGACATCAGAGTGTCCCTTACTGTCTGTCATAGTTGAGGAATGGAGACCTCTTCCACTGTCTCAATCTCTACTCTTCCCTCCCTCAGCCTCGCTGCCTCTGCTTCCTTACAAAGGCAATTATCCCCTTCTGAATTTGGATCTATGCTCTCACACCTCCCCTTTTGGGATGGAGATGCAGCAAATATCCATGCTGAAATTCTAGCTTTTTCCCTTGAGAAACCCTGTGTCCTCCTTTGAGTCTGAAGTCTGCACTTGTGAGTCCTGTTCTCAGCCAGCTGTCAGATCCATGCTGACCGTGGCAGGCGAATGAAGAACCAGGTTGGAACTCTCCTGCTATGGGCTGAATCATGTTCCCACACCGAGGACTTCATGTAATGAGAAATCTTAACACTGCTACCTCAGAATGGGGCTGGAAATGTAGACCGGGACTTTAAAGAGGAAACTAAAGTAAAATAAGGTCATCCGAGGAAGTTTTAATTTAATATTGTGGGTGCCGTTACAAGAAGATGAGATGGAAGACCATGCACATCCGCACGTGAAGCAAGGCAGGGCTGTGTGAGGACAGAGAGTCCCCCTGCGGACAGTTCACAGGCTTCAGTCCGCTGGGCAGCTTCAACTCAGCCTTTGGAGCTGTAAGAAAATAAATTTCTACTGTTTAAGCCCTCCAACCTGTAGTACTTCATTATGGCAAACTAAAACCCCTCCCAGTGTTTTGTTTTGTTTTGGTTTGGTTTGGTTTGGTTTGGTTTGGCTTGGTTTGGTTTGGTTTCATCATTTTAGAGCAACTTCTGGAACATTTTCTAGATCTAATGGAAAAAAAAAAATCTCTTCTGAGAGAATTCTGGTGGCAGTGACAGACACTGGGAGTCCACAAAGCTGCCCCTATCTTGACACTGTTCCAAAAAACACTTTTTTTCACCCTGAAAGAATCCTACACAGGACACAGGATGAGCCATGGGTCAGATTCCTAAGAGAGTAGGGAAGACACCGCAGTTAGTGTGTTCACATGCTTCCTTCTGTCTGAGTCCAAACAGGTTCCAGTGCCTGAAAAGTGCTTCTACCAGTTTGCAATGAGGAAGTAGTAAGTCCAGGAACTGAGCATGTCAAGGACAACAGAGCCACCAATCCTCCATGACCACAATCCTCCATGACCACAATCCTCCATGTTGAATATGACGTTCTTTCTCTTTTAGCCCTCCTCTTTTTCATTTATTTTTATCATTCAATCCTTCCTTCCCTTCTCCTCCTCTCTCCATATCTCATGTTTCCTCTTCATAGAATACTTCCACACCTTCAAGAGATTCAGCAATGGACTCCAGTTGGGTTTCCCCTTCCCCTGCCTCACCCAGAAGTGTGATAGCCAGGGAAATGAATTTAGATCCTGGGATTATTTCCAAAAGTCATTTCATTACCAAAAGGTGTTTCTCCCAAGGCCAGTCTTCTGCTTCTCACTTCTTCTTCTCATCACTAACACACCGTTCCTCAGATATCGGGGTACAGACAATGCTGACATCCTCGGTTTTCTTCCAGTTCTACCCCAAGAATGCAGAGACCCAAGAAAACCCAAGACAAAGGAAAAGAAAAACCATGGAACTTAGCCCATTTCTTTCCCACTTGTTGCCTGGTTCTCATTTAGTCCTGGCTTAGATTTCCATGGTCCCATTGCCTGCTTTCTTTGAGGATCTGAGCCTGTTGAATAGTCTTCATTTTCCTAAAGGCTCCCTTGTGCCCATCAACAAAGACGGATGGTTGGACCCTCTGGCTGCCTTCCATACGACTTCATTTGCAAAGTCCAGGAAAGAGGGCAGAGCATCACCTCCCTACCCCTTATCAATGTGGGGCTTGGGCGGGGCAGGCTAACAGGGCAGAACAAGAGAGGACAGCCCCGAAGCCAGCTCTTCTGTCACAGGAGGCCTGCTTTTGATTCTGCAGCACACACAATACATCTCACCACGCCTGCCAATCGACCCAGCAGGGGAGTAGGAGGGTGGGGAATGGGGGAGAGAAAAGCAAAAGCATCAGTCAAGCTGCCTGACCTTAGCCTGCCAGCCCCTGTCTGTACGTGGATTGTGCTCCTCTATACTCATAATTCACTTCCCCGAGGTGTCACGGTGTGAAGGGACGAGGCATGCTTCCTCATGGTTTCCCTAATCCTCCCGTGTCAAGTAACATATGCATCACTCCCTTGCCCTCAACACAGTTTTGGCAGGTCCTCCACCAACATCTGTTGCCCGAGGCCTACCCCACGCAAGCTTTGCCTTCATCAGATGACAGGACCAATAGGTAAAAGTCCCCTCTTCCCCTTCTGCCAGCTCTCAGCTTGGTGTCCCTGGTCTGGGGCTTCAGCCTCCAACAAGCACCAATCAGGCCAAGAGGCAGAGGCGGGCCCAGGAGTGTCCCGAGAGCCATCTCCTTCCCCATCCCCCATCAGAATGGTGCCCTGGTGACCTCCTCAGCAACATCAGTAATTTGTCTTGGAAAGCCGCCATACCTACAGCAAACACAGGAAGGATCAGAACACAACATATGCGCAGAGCAACAGAAACATACTCAGGTCTTCCTGGGTCTGAAGGATTACTGAGGGGGAGGAGAGCCAGAGCCAGAGAGCAAGATGAATGTTGAATCAGAGAAGCCTCATTCATTCATCCAGTATTAAAAGGAAGTGGTGTCTCCGAACTGGGTGTGTTGAGGTCAAATCCGATATGGGCTTTGAGTCCCAGCCCCTTTAAAGCCCATTGGTGACAGATGTGGACTTTCGCCAAGTCAACCACAAAATAGGATCAAAGGAAGTTGAAAAACAACAACAACTGGGGCTCCCTGGCTCAAGTTTTTTGCTGCCCTTGGAATGTTGGCCCAGTGATCATGATCAGGAAGTAGAAGACAGACTAAGAAGGGCTCTGCTAAAATGAGCTAGGGAAAATGGAAAGGTCCAACCGGCGGATGCCTTTAGGATTTGGAATATTCTTCATAGCAACAGAGGAGCTAAGAACACTACCCAAAGCGAAAACGGAAGCCTAGGACCAGCTCTGCTGCTTCAGGAAGACACACTTCTTCCTCTTACTTCAAGGAAAAGAAATGTAGAACAAGATTCAGAGCACTTTACTGCACAGAAAAGTATTAGGTTTCAGATTATAGCTGTGAGTCCACATTAGTTGAGTTCAAATCCAAATTCTGCTATCTTATTTCTTGGTGACCCTGGAAAGTTACTTTGCTTCTTCTTTTTTTTTTTTTTTTTTTTTTTTTTTTTTTTTGGTACTTGGGATCAAACTCACAACCTCGTGCCTGTCAGACAGGCCCTTAGGCTGCAGCACTAAAACCCTGGCTCACTTCATTTCTTTGGGAAGCAGTTTCTCATCTGTAAATAGGATTGATAATAGTACTTGTTTTAAAGGGCTATATGGATTAAATAGTCTCACACAATGTGGTTCAAACAATACCTAGCAATAGCAAAAACTCAATAAATGTTATCTACTGTTTTGATAATAATTTGTAAGAATACATACATAGCCTGTAGAATGCCCACCTGAGGAAAGACAAGATAAAAAACACCGTGTGTGTGTGTGTGTGTGTGTGTGTGTGTGTGTTCACAATCTAAATTCAAAATTCCTCTCAACTGTCAGTCATTTGCAAAAGAAAAACGTGTTACACAAACACATGCAAATTTCAAATTCCTCATTCTTCACACCTAAAGCCAGGCTCAGCAACCCATCTGATGAAGGGTGAAAACTAAAAGAACAGGGATGCTTGGCCTCAGAAGAAAGATGCAACTCAAACTAGTTGCTACATTTGCTAGGACTCAGTCTGATACCTGGTTACAACATTGCGATGGCTAGTCAACAACACCCACTGGCTGCCCTAAACCACCAATGATATATCAGCTCTTTGGTCCCTCCTATTCCAAATCACTTCCTCACTAGTCTTACTGCATAATCCAAAAGCCTGGGATACTCAGGTCTTTTCAGCCCAATTCCATGTAGGTCAGGTCCCCCCAGGCATCAGGCTATGGCTATTCCGGAGTCTTGTGGGAAAATAGCCATGCCGTCATCACCAATTCTGGGATGAAGATTCTTTACAAAAGAAACCTCATCTACCTACAAGTGTTCCCAGGCCTGGAAAAGATGGGGGTGCCCTATGGGAAAAAGCTACATCCCATGTTACTTCCCAGCTTTTTCTTTCTAGGGAGATTCCCTGCTCTCCACAGGAACATTTCTAAGATCAGCAGTGTGAACCACTAGGCAAGAATCACAGAATTGAGGGCACACACCATGCATTTGGAGGATGCTCCACAGTCTCTAATTCTCTGGCTGAACACAGACCTTCATGATGTAAGTGTAGGGGTAGAATATGTTCGAATAGAAATTTCTCATCTTAGAAAAAACCTAAGCAAACTATAATTGAATGAATGAAATAGCATTTTGGTTTTTACATCCATTCAAACAAAGTAGCAGAAGATGTCTGTGACAAGCAAAACAAATAAGCTTTCACTGTGTTTCAGCAATCAACCCAGATAGGTTGATGGCCGATTTCTAAAGCGGTCTGCTAAAATGAATGCTGAAGTCATAAACCAGTATGAAATTGGCTGTCAATGATTAGCAATGTCTGCCTTCTGTGTGGGAAGAAGTTGACAGTGTTTAACAATGTGTGCCATAAGTCTTAGTCTTGGATAGCACAAAATAAAATACCCAGTTTTTAAATATGATCATGTCAAGGAGTCTGTGTACAGTTCCTTTAAATTTGCGAGCCTTCTTTTCCACTTATATAGGATACAGGAGGGGAATGAGAAGGAATAATTAATGTTGCAATTGCTGTTCATGTTTCAGTGACTGTTATCTAATCTCAGTTTTTACTTACACTTGTAAAAACAGGTATAGAAAGTTGCTCTCCAATCAATCTAATCCTAGATGGGTAAATAAAATTTAATTTCTATACCGGTAATAGATTTCATCTTTTGCCTCCCCAAAATAATTCATCAGTAAGATTGACCCTTCCCAGCCCCAACCTGCTGATGGCATTCCTAAATCAGCACTTGATTCTGATACCTTTCTGTTAAACACTGAGTTGAAACAATTCACCTAGAGAGCAGGTAAACTCAAAGTACATGATTTTAAAGATCGAGTGAGAGATGTGGATGTCATGGGGAAGCATTCATTTGTACCGATTGAAATAGATCCAAACACCTCTTTGGGAGATACTACTCTGTGTCTTATCCTTAGAAGTTTCCCTCTCCATGTTACAGAGACATACCAAAGGAGAAGAGGGGAGCATAATCCTGTACCATGGAGTAGAGCTCTCTACAGAGAAAGAAAGGAGGAAGAGAAAGATCCCAGAAATGTGAATGAACCCAAAATTTGGAAGTAAGGTTAAATAGTATTCATTCTACTTGAAAATGATTATTTATAATTTTAATCTACATTTTAAGATTGTCCTTTGCAGTTCTGATAAAAGGGACCAGCAAATCTAGTGCTTCCCCCCACAAGGTTTGTGACTTTGAAGTTATATCCATGAGGCCACGTTGTTAAGCTATGTAGAAAAGTGTAATTTGGGGGATCATCACTGAGTATAAGACTAGCTCTACAGTACCAATCCTAACATCCTTGTGAAAAAATTGGATTTTTAAATCACTTTAATTTTTAAACAACTGTTATTTGAGTTTTATTATTTGTACCTCAAGATATGTCTAATAAAACCCTTTACTACCGTGATCTAGTTTGTTTTAGGCTTTGGGCTGAGACTGACTTCCATCACTAATTTAAATTGGGCCCCAGAAAATTTGAAAAAAGAATAAAGTAAATCTACATTGGCAAAGGGTCACAGAGAGAATGTGTGTTGTGCCAGCTGAGAATGAATGGAAACACGAGCACAAGGAGACAGAGAAAGAGCCAGAATTTCAACCCAGCCACCTTCTCTACCAAATTCTAGATGACAAGAACATGGCCTAGGTCTCAGTCAGGCCTTTCTGAACACAGCCTTTCCAAAAGCAGGGTCCTGGGTGTCGGCCGTGGAGACTTGAGTCAGAGAGAGCCCATCTGCGCACACAACTTCCACCCACCTCCTGTTTCCTATAAACAAAACAGAGCTGACTCAGCTCCTGGCACCTGTGCTCATCCTCTGGAGGACACGCATCCTGCCTTTCTCTATGTGCAACTCACAAGAGTGACCAGTACACACCCAGTGCTTGGGATGTCAGCCCCCTAGTACTCATGGTATCCTTTGTCCCTTCCCACAAAGCCCAGAGACACAGGCACAGAATGCCAGGGAGGACCCCATGCAGGCTCAGAAGACCTCCTCTTTTCAAACAGCTTCACATGTCTCATTGGTGCTAGGAAGACCAGCAAGGAATGCAAAGGGAGTCTCTGTGCATCCTGATATGCCCACTGAAAACCAGACGTAGGCCGTACTGCCTACTCTTTCCCTACAGGCCCTCAGAAACAACTAGTAGGGTGGGGTTCTGGGTGAAAAAGAGAGAGAAACACTTCTTTAGCCTCTCCTCTGTGCCTGGCACTGTGCTGGTAGGTACTTCATATGTTTGACCTTATCTGAGCCTCAAGAGGCTTCTACTAGTTGGGGAATGTTGTCCCTTATTTTACAGGTAAGAAGGTAAGGCTGGAAGAGAATAGAGAATGGTCTGAGGCTGACCATGAAGTATGTAGGTAGAGGTCAATAGTGATCACTGATGGATACGTCAGTCTCCACAGTTCCCAGTCTTCCTTGCGATTGCCTGAGTCACAGTACTGAGTTCTGGAACGTGGACTAGATGCGTGTCAGCTTGGTGCTGGACCCCTGAGGTCTCTGTCATGTTACTGTCCTTGTGACTGGAAGCAAAAGACTGCCAGACAGCTGAATCAGAAGGTATAAGAATGCAGGATCTTTGCATTGCCACTTGGAAGACAGCCTGACAGCACTGGTCGGTGCAAACGGCAGTCTTGATTGGAAATTTTGCAGAAGTATCACCTAAACTACTCAGGCTTCAACAAACGTGCCATTTCATAGAAGGTTCATAATACACCAGTGGGGGGAATCTTTAATGCAATAAATGATCAATAAAGAACCCAAATATCACACAAGGCTGTCAGGTCACACAGAACAGCCAAGCAAGAAAATTGACCCAGAAATGAATTAAAAAGGATTGTATGTGAATATGGAAGATGACCTATGGACTCCTAGGGGCTTCCTTTCCCTGTGTGTCTCCCTCTTTATCTAATATCATTCTCAGAAAAATAGAATCCAACAGACACATGTTGGATTGAATTTTGTCTACTTTCTGGTTGGCCTTGAACTTGAACTTGAACTTGTTGGCCCCTGAGAAATTCTTCCTGAGGGCCACAGCTCAGTTTCTTCTTTCCTTCTGTGTAAGTGAAATGAAACCCACAGCCTTCCTTCTAAAGTGCCTTTAAGGTATATGAGAGCCGCACAACAGATTCTGGATGGATCTAGAAAGAAGAACCCAAGCTGTTCTTGGTAGACGTGAGTTAAAACAATTTATGTATGATTTCAATATTCTCTGACTGTCCAGGTACATATTCCAGGCTGTGTGAAACTCTGAGAAGCTGACCCAGTGATTATCCCAAGGAGATCAACTGTTATTAAGAAATTGTCAAAGAAAAGTAGGTGGAGAAATGGATTAGTGGACTGGAAAGGGGCTATGGGGCTGCGGGTGAAAAGCAACAAAGCTTTAGAGTAGAGGTTTTGTATCCCTATTCCTTCTTCTCATTATATAGCATCTTCCATGGTATGTGACTGTTGATAAATATTCATTGGAAGGGGGAATGACTAATGTAATGCAAATCACATGCAAAGCAACATGTAAATTGGAGCCATTATATGAAGTCAATAGGTGAGGTACTATGCATATTAAAAGTACAGGACAACAGCCCCAAAAGACCCATAAGAGGCTCATAATAGTAGCAGGGGACCCTCCATTCCTAAAGGAATGGGATAGTCAAAGAGAAAACACTGTTGCCAAAGAATGTCACCAAGCACGAAGCAGTGACAGCGAGAGGATAACGGAGAGAGGGACAGAAACGAGACTGCTGCTGTTCTCCCCATCCCATTCAACACTTAATTCAAACCAAGTTCTCCTTCATGGCCTTCCCTTACTGATCAGACCTGATACTGATTGATTGGTCAAATCCTTTGAGTGACAGAGAGGCAGACTGATCCGCTTGTACATTAGCCACGCTATTCAGGATGGCTCCTTCAAGTCGTTCAACAAAAGAGCCAGGGACATCAAGACAGAACCAGTGAGGCAGGTCACTTTGAACTCACTGGCACCACACGCAAGACTTGCACAGGCTTTTATGTCCCCTGAAAGCTCTCTTCCCGTGAGTGTCACATGCTCACACCAAAGCATGCATGTTTTGCGCAGATTTCCATACATTTGCAGAAATGCGTAAAGTTAAAGACAGACCCACCGACACACACACACACTCGTGCACACTTTTTGCCTCCAGGACTCTCAGGGAGCTGCAGGAGGCTTTGACTGTCATGAATTCCCTAGGCCAGAGAAGGTCACAGGCTGTTTCTGATTGGAGCCCTCCATTCTGTTTGTTTTCTGTGGCTCTGCAGACCTCCTGACAAGACCGGGGGACATGGAAATAAGTCAAGGGTGACCCTTCTGGTGACCCATAGCCTCACCAGCCAACCGTTGATTGCAACCTTCTGGCTTCAGTAACAGCCTTTAATTCAGGCCTCCTGGCTCCTCAGAGGCCAGAGTTTGAGCAAAGCAGCAGGAGCCAAGGGCTGGCTCAGAGCTCCACACCCTCTCTGCTGTAAGCAGCCCAAGGTAGGCAGGGGTTTATGGAAGAGGAAGATTCCATGGGAAGGAGCAGAGGCCAGGGGAAGCAGGGGAGATGTTTCTGATTGTTCTTCTTGGCTAGGCACCTTCCTATTGTCTGGATCATGCTGCTGCTCAAGCTAGGATCTGGCACTTTTCAGCCACTGGATGAGAAGCTAATAGGAACACCTGGACTCCAGTCCTAGAGGCCCTGCCTTCAAACCCCTGATTAGACTGTTGAAGCCTTTCTCACAGTTACTGGGTGATACAATAAACCATGAATGCAGACTCTGACTCAGGTTTATATACACACAGCACATATGCTGCTTATCACACACACACACACACACACACACACACACACACACAGCCCTCTAGGCTGTTGTCAGTACACCCTGCTCACCAGGGACTTGTGCCTCTCTCCAAAAGGATCTTACATGAAGCAATCGACATGAAAGAGTCCAAGCCCCTTGCCTGCTCTCTGCAGCTTCATGCATGGATATATCATTCCTGTGCAGCCAGGGACATCTCAGAGACATTGAAAATGACACATCCTCCCACCCAATTGGATTCTTTTACAGGTGCTAGAAACCCAGCAAAATATGCCCCAGTCAGAGTCAGCCTCACTCTTGGAAAGTGGAAGCAGCAGGACTAGAATTTACAGAATTTGAACTCCCTATGCAGCTTTATCTCCAACAAAATATACCCCCACTACCCCATGTCACACACACTGCCAGCGCCTCAAGCCACAGCTTCCACAAACCCACTCATCAGCCCTTAAGCCTATGCACAGTTCTCACAGGAGGGTTTATAGTGCACGGATCTTAGTGACTGAAAAAGAAAACAGCATTGATTATCTAAAGATGACTCCAAGTAGGAAGCAGACATGAAATGCGAGACTCTGAGAGTCAAACATAGTGGGGTGTGTGTGTGTGTTTGTGTGTATTTTCTAGGGAATCCACAGAGGTGGCTTCAAATGCTTTAGGACCCCACTACCCCACTGACTATATCTGATCTGGGTTCTCCCAACAGTTAGGCGCTAACCTTCCCTCTGCTTTTCCAGTCCCAATTCAAATATACCGTATCTTTTGGAGAATTTACTTTTCAACTCCAAGGTCCTTTCAGGCCTAAGGAGTTGCAAGGCAAATAGCATAAAAAGATGAAAGTTGCCGAGAGGAAGTCAGCATCGATAAATGTCCTTTACAGGGCTATAACCCGAGCTCCTCCCTCTCTCCGGAGGCCTCAGCAGAATTGCCTTCCGACCTCTTTCTGGGCTCAGCCCCTCCCTTCACAGTGCAGTAGATCAGCCCTCAATAGAGGAAAAGCTGTGTTGCATTAAACACACTGGCCAGATGACGCGAGCTGAACATGTAACCTGCTTTCATTTGTCCTTTCCTTTTGCAGATGTGGTAGTGAGTTTACTGCTTTATTTTGTTAGGTTTGTTTATTTTGAATGCTTCAAAACAAAGCTTGTGTCCAATGCCATCTGCTAAGTCATTCTTGGGGCTCTCTTCTAATGATTAGTATGGTGTTTCACCTACATGCTCTGAGTAATGCTTGCCTTGCTTCTAAAAATGGGGTGCCCTTGCTCTCCACCTCTGTGTGGAAGCCCAAGACTCACACTCACATTCAGGAGGGCTTCAGAGTAACATCTTCCCGAAGGTGTAAGACCATCAGCTACCAAATCTGCACAGGATAAAGTCTTCTGTGTTTCTAAGGAGTTGGTCACCTTTATGATAGGAGCTTTTAACCTTTTCAGTCCTGAGTAAGTTTTAGAAAAGGACTTTTCTTTGAGCCCCCACTGGGAAGGCTGAGCTGTTGAACCCAGAACGGGGTAACAGTCCAACTTCCAGTTCCCCTGGTCATTTGCTTACTCTTTCATGTATTCCCAAACTTTAATCCACTCAACTAGCAAACACAGGTTAGTAGATAAACATGATCCCTCACAATCTATTCAAGGAAATGGGCAAGAATCAAAGGGCTTAAGGTGATGGAGCTTAGTCGCCTTGGAAAGGAAGGCTGCAGATAAATCTAAGAAACCAGCAAGTGTTGATTCTTTAGGACATTCATAAAGATTGTGGTGTTCCGGTTAACATAATGGGAAGCAACTGGCACAGCCTCTTCTAGAGGGCATGCACTCTTCTGGTTTGAGTAAAAATTTAACTTTCATCCACACTAAAAATCGTTCCCCCAAACTAGAGTGCACCCTGCAGGCTACGACACCCTCCAAGCTTCCCTCATACTGCAGGACCTGCATGAAAAAAACAAATCTGAAGGTCAGCAATGAGAAAGCTAAAAGAAATAAAAGTTCCAATTCCTGGACCCAAATTTTAGCCAGGTTGGAAAATAAGTGTAAAGGCCATCGCATTGGAAGCTGGCTAGCTTCCCTGTTCTGTTTGGAAACATGCAGATGGCGCAGTGTTCAGGGTTAGAAGGGTGATGGGTCACTGGTCATGCCATGGTAGAACTGGCACAGGCCCACTCAGGCACAGCCATAGTCCCTGCTTCATGGGAAAGTAGCTTTGCTAACAGCCGCCCTCCAAGGTTAACAATTGCACAGAAGGCCACTTCAGCCGCATTGTAATTAGCAAAATGATGGGGGAAACAATTCAAGTGCCATTAAAATGCCCATAGATAAACATAGGAAGAGCATTCAGTGTTTAGATGGAGGAAAAACTCAAGTACCTGACCCAGCTTGGGAAGTTTGCAAAAATGTCTTTTAAGAATCTCTAGACTATGGAAAGCTTGCTTTTCAAAATGCCTTCCTTCGAGAATCTAGCTCAGAAAATTTGTTGCCACCTATTCCCTCCTTGTTTTCAGTTTTACCATTTCCTGCAGGTCTTCACTGTGCAGAGTGTGCTTAGAATGGTTTTAAACTCAGGATGGAGGTGGCACAGTGGATCTCTGAGTAGTAGAAACCCTGTGTCTAGAGAGCAATTGGTCTTCTTCTAACAGTGTCTGCACTCTATTTTCCTAACACTTCAGACAGCTTGACGTTGCCTCATACGGGTTCTCATTGGCTGGAATAAAAAGAAATGATGCTAAAAAGGAAGAATGAAGGAAATAGGAAACAAGATAAGCAAAATTTTAGACCAACCCTTAAACCCTTGATGCTTTAAAGTGAGTTACTGCATCCTTTTTATAAAGGAGAATCAACATTATATAAAACTTTCCCAAGACTTGGAACAATGAATGGAAAAGTATAAGACTTCCAGGATATGTCACTAATCACTGAAGAACAGCACATTTAATTATTTTTACCCTACAGAAATACTCTTTGCCCGCTCATTTTCTGTTCTAGTTAATGATACCACCATGCACGCCAATGACCAAGCCAGAAAACTAGTTCTATCCTCAGCTGTTCCTTTTCCTTCACTTGTCATGCTTTTGATGTCACATCTTAAAATGTCCCATCATCTATCCTTGTCAGCATCACTATGTAATTTCAGTCATGCTTATTCATTATGAAATATTATTAGTTTCCCTCAAATATTGACAAGACTGGGTCCCTCATTTCATCCAGCATGCTTCTCTGATTCTAACCCCAGAAGTGCCTTCTCTGGCTGGATACCTAAAATATGATTCTCATCACTCTTATTATTACCCATCATGCTTTTAACGGATTTTATTCATCTTAATATATATATATAAGTGAATATATATTACATAGATATATGTCACATATTTAAATATATATACAAATGTATATAGGTATATATATTTACTTTAGCTTTTTCCAGAAAGTAGCCCCTTACTGAGTGCCTTTGCTATATCCCAGGATCCGGAATGATGCCTCAAACACAAAAGGGTCTCCATAAATACTTGCTTAATGAATCAGCAAACAGGGGTGCCTCACTGTCTCTTGTGTACTTTATAGTCCACCCACTGCAAAGCAAAACTCAAGTTTCTGAAACACAGATCTGACTGCGTTATTTAACTGCTCCAAACCCTCCTGAACCTTGCAGGTATCCACAGAATGAGGCCAGTATGAAAATGTGGCAACCCCAGTGGGCCAGGGTTGCTTCTGTAGCTTTCTCTCCCAACCCACATTTACTCCTTAGGTCTTACCTCCCCAATAAGCCAGCCACTTAAACACTGTAAGTTCCCTAAATAGGTAATGCCCTCAGTACCTTCATGGGGAATGTTTTCTAGGTCTAGAAGATCATCTTCCATTTGCCTGCTGGGCAAACTCTGAAAAGTTTGCCAAATCCCTTACCTAACCACCACCCATTCTTGCCCTCACGCTACCTCACATCTCTCCTCAACCACTAAAGTCAGACTTTGTGAAAGGCAGAGTGTGCACTTGGGACTTTGTTGAATCTTTTCTCAGTCCAAGGGCACACACTCAAATCCTGATCACATTTAGTAGATACTCAGTGTTAGCAGCATTGGAATGGTCTTCTTTTATGTTGGGATTTCTATCATGAAATAAAATAAAACAAAACTTGTGAAAATAGAAGGAACACTCTTTGAATCTCTCCTAAGCTGCTTCTTATGAGCTATCTTATTAGTTAAAAGAAAAAAGAAAAAAAAGAAAGAAATAGACATACATAGAAACAGGAGTGGAGGGGGAAAAGAGGGGAAGGAAGGAAAAGAGAAGAGGAGGGGAAAGGAGGGGAAGTGAGAAAAAAGAAGGGAAGGGAAGGGAAGGAAGAGAAGAGAAGAGAAGAGAAGAGAAGAGAAGAGAAGAGAAGAGAAGAGAAGAGAAAGCAGGAAATTTTTCTGCCAAGTGTGGAAAAAGAAACCCTAACCTTTGTTTTCTTTTTCATCAGACTCATTATATAACTGAAGCTTGCCCTCGAATGGCAGAGCAACTGGCAGTTACTGCACCTGCCATGAAGGGCTGTTGGGTATCACCAATGAATGAAAAAGGCAAAAAGCCAACAATGGCCTGGAAATCACTTTGGATTTTGACTGACTTCTCTGTAGCAACAAGAAGACTAGCAAAGAGATTAGAACCTCCTCAGATTAGCTCAGGTTAGGGTCTTCCCCTGCAACCAAACCAGTGCACACAAGCCATCATCAGCCCTACCTTAGCTTGCCATCTCCAGCTCATCTCTTCTCCTGGTCCCTCCTCTTTTTCTCTCCTCCTCTTCTCTCCTCTCCTTTCCTCCTCAGTCCTGACTTTCCTGTCCAGTGATTTCACCTCTCTCACAAAACTAGTTCCCTTCTCTCTGCTCTGCTTTCTTTGATGAGCCCACACAGAGTGGAGACAGAGCCAGGAATACTGGCTGTGGCTTAATGTCCAGAGACACTAGCCAGCTGTTGCCTCCACTCTCACCACCCCAGGACAGTAAAAACAGTATGCATACAATAAAACATAAAAACTTTCATAAAAGGGAAAGTGGATGAAAACATTGCAGGAGAAAGAAACTCAGTTGGAGCATCCAGCAGTTGTGGGCTGCACTGAAGGTGAATGAAAGCTAGGAGCTGCTGGGAAGTGTTAGGGGAGAATCTGTGTCTATTTTTAGAAACAGCTGAGGTCACTGATGGGCTGCCCTGATGGGCTGCCCCAAAGAGGGAGGTGACGCAGTGATTGTGCCAACTTATGGGATTCCAGTGTATTTCCTGATCCTTGAGCTAGTGCAAGGAAATTTTCTCTTAAAAACTTCAGTGCGACAATCTCTGTTTTAACCTGCATTGCCCAGATTTCCTAGAAAAGGCAACATTCGATATCCTCAAGACTCTCAAAAATATTTCAGCAGGATGCAGCTTCATGCCCTGCCTGGCCTGGGACAGACACAGGAACATGTTTTCATTCAAAGAAACACAGTCGCCACGATAGGGTCTGAGATACAGTCATGGACAGAAAGACAAAAATTTTTACCATTTGGGAAGAGGTGGGAGTGAGAAGGTTTAAAAACAAAGGAAGAGTTAAAAAAAAATGGACTATCAGGTAACAAATATTATGGGACAAAGACATGCAGAGGGTGTACACTGTGCTGGGAGCTGTTTGAGTCCAAAGAGGCTGCACTGTGAAGATAACATTGAGCAAATTCCTAACAAGCAGCGTGAGGGAAGGCACAAGTCCATGAAGATTTGGGATCATTGCAGAGCTTCCTGGGCGTCTCACGTTCTGTCCTCTCCTGAGGCATGAGGCGCAAAAGAAAATAAGAAGGGAGGGGAAGAAACAGAAACCACATCAGCCACTGTCCTTATTGCCATCTGGTGGGCCCTGGAAACCATCAGTGTATTTGGTTACTGTGTTTACACAGCCGGCAGGACACACACTGTTCACTCTGGGCTCCCTAGGGCTGTCCGAATGGTCCCTGCTTCCCCAGATTCCTGAGGCCCCCGCGTCCGGAAGCAGAAGCTCCACCCCTCCCTGGGGTTTAAAAGTCCCCTTGGATTGTCCAAAGCTAGGGGTCTTCTCCAGGACCTTCTCTGGCCTGGTCCAGATCTTTATCTAATCCAAATCCTGGACCTGGGTGTTCACTTGGGAAGGAAGATTTGAGACATCATTGCCTAAAACAAGAAAGAAGGTCACCCAGCTGACTATAAGGATAGCAAATGAAGGAATCTTTCAAAATGCTAACCCCAGCACCAACCCACATGGAAAGCTTGCTGAACATTGGTTATTATTCGAAGTAACAACTGCTACAACTTTGTTCCAGGTATGGGGAATATGAACTCGTTTACCAAGTAGGTTATATACCATTTTTTTTCTAGGTGCTCTTTCATTTTTGACTGATTTCTACAGGGAAAAAGCTGAGGATTAGAAAGGTTTAATACCTCTTGGAAGTTAACACAGTTTATAAGTCAGGGCTAGAATGTGAACCCAAATTTATCCTGGCCTAGAACTTGGGTTCTTGTCCTTTTAACTCCAGCCTCCACCTACACTTCAGGGGTAAGAGAAAGCAAACACATCCCAGTCTGATGAGTAGTTCAGCCCCTCTCTTTCCAACTTAGCAGAGTGGGGAGAGGACAGTGCATATTAACAAACAGTCAAGGAAGAAGGTGATTCACGTGCTTGAGCCTCAAGGACTTCTAGCATTATTTTCCAAGTGGCTGTGTTTCTTCCACCTGCTAAGGGCAGAGCCTAGGATACTGTGAAGAAGAAACAGAAGTGCAGAGTTGGGAGGAGAAGGGAAGCAGGGCAGCCAGTGCTCAGTAGGTCTTCAACCTTATACACACTCCTGCATCAGTAACCCCTCAACCTATTTATGTGGTTTGTATAGCATCTCCAGTCAAGTAGTCACAGCATGGCTGGGACCCTTGGCAGGAACAATGGTCACAAGCAGGGCTCTAACAACCTGTGGTCTCTGCATGTAAATGAGGAAGCCAGAGGCCCTGGAGGTAAGAGGCCTTGTGGTCAGGGGAATCACAGCTCCCTCCAACATCAAATGCCTTCCAGGATCCATTTTAAAAGAAGGAGAATGTTCCAGCCCACCTTGCTATCTCTCTGCCACCATCGCCTGAAAACCTCAGACTCAGAGACACATCCATAGACAATCTAAATAGACTTTCAGGCCAGGCTGGGCCACCTCACCCAGCACGAGGAGGCAAATACAAATGTATCCTCTCCCAACAACTGACCAAAGGCAGGAGTGGGCCAGCCTTGCCAAGACAAACAGGGTCAGGGCTCCGAAGGCATTATTGACAAACTGGGTGTGTTCAGGGAGCCAGCTAAGGCTAGGAAGGATGCATGGGTACTTAGAGCCACAAAAAGAGTACAGGGACAAAAGAACCCCCCAAATCACTCCTTCAGTCTTGTTATGCACCCCTGGAAGAAGCCCAGGTGTTTCACCTCCCTCCCTTTTCTGCCATGGCCCGCAAGCTGCGGCTTCCTGCAGACTGGCTGTTTAACGAGGCAGTTTTGAGAATGTTCAGCCTCTAACTCATGTGTTCTAATCCCATTAAATATGCACCGGCTTCCAAACTCAGCTTTTACAAAACTCTCTTCCCCATCCCCAGCCACCCCCCACCCCCTCCCTCCACACACACACACTTTGCTTTACTTAACGCGACTTTCTCCATTCCAGCTTGAAAAGCCATTGCTCAGTTGTTGGCAGAGGCCCCACCAGCGTTTCTGCAAGGATTTGGGCTGTGATTCAGCTACCTGCAGCTGTTCCCCAGTTACCACCCACGTAAAGGAATTTCTGATATTAAAACGGGTGACAAACTTCTCCCCTCCTCCTCCCCACCCCAACACATTAGCTTGATTGACATTCACAGCCCAAGCAGCTGAGCTCCCCTTCCTGGCTTCTCTGTGTACCACCTCCATGATACATTTCATTCTACTCACCTCTGTGCCTTACACATACCCTGCAGATCGCCTTCTGATAAAGACCATGCAAGTGTCATGTGGGAGGTATTTTTAAAACAGTCCTCTAAATCTATCGAGAAATAAATTTTGCTGTCTTTTTATCATGGGGGTAAATTCTCTTCCCACCATTGCAATAGATCTTCCTAATTGCTCCCCCAGTGTGGAATGTCATCCAGTGGGAGTGGGAAATGGCAAGGCGAAGAGAGGTTTGATTGAACTTGCGAGTTCAGATAGTTCGATGGAGGCTTACAAAGCTTACCCTGGGGATTACCAGGGTAAGCTTTGAAATGTGTTCTCTCTGATAACATAGACGCCAGGGTGTTCCTTTGGACCACATGGAATCACCTCCAGCGCAGGACAAGTACCCACAAACCTGGTCACAGGCATGAGCTTCCCAGTTTCAGCTATCTGCTTCTTTTATATGTGTGTATTGGGTGTGGGTGGTTGTAACCAGGGCAGATGGCCCTGAAGCCAACTGTCCCACTGCTTTCTGCCAGACGGAGGGTCCTATCTCACCATCAGCTACATACTCCCATTCCAAAACAGGATGTGATACAAACCAACATGACACCTGAAAATTAGCAGTCAAGATACCTACCTTAAATGTGGACATTCAAAAATAGGCTTCATAGTCCTGGTCATACTTGGAGCCTGAGTCCCAGGGCTCTTTCTCTCATTAGTTTCTCTGTTCTGTTTGGCAACACCCTGCAGGGAAAAAACAGAATGGTCCCATCATTCCCATCAACCCTGAGGCCATATCCCTTTGCTCCTGGGCAGTAGCCAGTAATGTGATCCTTCAAGGCAGTGCCAAACCCCCCTGTTGGGAATTTAGCCAACCTTGGGGCTCTTAAGGGAAGAAAATTCCTTTCCCTGACCTCTGCAGGTGATCAGATTGACGTCCCCACAGCTTGAAATTTGATTTGATCTTTGATCTCTGCTTGCACAGCTGCATTGGTTATTATGCACCATAAAGTGTCCCAGCACCCTTCCTGGCTCACCTGCCCTCCATCGCTAGTGCTTAGGGCCAGGTATTCTAGATTGGGACAGCACATTCCATACTTAGGTTTTTCTCCTCAATTCAGTCCTCCATTCCCATTCCCTTCATTCCCAGGATTTAACCCCAAATTGCAAGACCATGGATATTTTCAAGTCCTTCTAAATGATGGTGTGTGGTTTCAGTGGGAAAAAGTCCTGTTTCAAAAGCCATATATTTGTTCAAGGTCATGGAAGAAAGCCACAGGTGTGTCTAAAGAAGCTCTTGGCAGGGAGGGTCTGCTCTGTCTTGGAAAGATCATTCTGTGGCAGACAGCTGTGTCTAATGTTGTGCGTTTAATAGGATCCATCAAATCTGTTTGCTTTTTATTCAAAGCAAAGACATCATAATAGGTGATAGGTGTTGAGAGCGTACTGTATTTTGGACATTATGCTAGTTACACTACTTGCATGGAAACACTGAAGCTTCACAAAATCGAAATATACTTATTTTATAGATGTTCAGTCATTTTTACAGACACAAAAACTGAAACTCGTGGAGGCTGGAAGATTAAGTAGTTGCCTTGTGATTACACAAGCAGTGAGCACCAGCAGTAGGCTTCCCTTGCAGGCCTGTCTAATTCTCAACTAGAACTCTTAACCAAATTCATCTGCTGTCCCTCCTTGCTGTTCTTTGCCTGCACTCAAAAATGACACGATTTGGAGAAGGGCGATCTCTGGTATACATTGTCCAGAGCCTGAGAATATCAGTTCAAGACTTACCCTGTGACTCTCTTAATTTTAATTGGAAAATAAGACCAGAATGACATGTTTTCACATCTTAATTAAAATTAGTATTAAATTTTTATTTAACAGTTTAAAAGTCTAATAAAAGGAGTATCATTTGTTTTGCTTTGTTTTAAAAAACACCCAAATTGGTATCATTTGGAAACTTTCAAGATCATTTTTAATTTGTGCATTGTGGTGTTCAACTTACTTTTGAGTCTAGACTTGAAAAGGGTTTCTTTGCCATTCTCTGTGTGATAAGTCAAATATTTCTCTCGTGACTTTGAAGTCCAAGTCTACTTAATTAAACGTTTTAGGTTTATTTGTTTGTTTATATGTTTAGTTTCCATTAATTCCAGGCACTAACAACCTATTATAGTTTCCCCCCAACACTGAGAATTGAATCCAGGGCTTTCACACTAAACTACTTGTATGGGTTTGATCCTGTGTCCCCTTTCAAGGCCTTATGTAATCTGGACGGGGCTGAGTCTGGCGTTTGTGATTGGTTTGTTGTCTGGCGCTGGGATTGGTGATGTGAATGTTGCACCTGCCCAGCGGTGGAGCCGACATACAGTGTAACGGCGAGAGGAAGGTGCATCTGGCTCCCTCTCTCTCGCCGGTTCACCTTGCTGTTTGTGGCAGCCATGAATGGTGGCCCCCCGCAATGCCATGCTGCCTTGGAACCAACTAAGTATGAACTGAAACCCCTGAGAACTGTAAGAAATAAACCTTTCCTTCCCTAATTTTGGGGGTCAGGTATTTTTGTCCCAACAACAAGTGAAAAGTAACTAAGACAACATTTCAAGTCCCCTTTTCTATTTTTTATTTTAGGGTCTCACTAAGTCTCTCAGGTGCCCAGGCTGGGCTCAAAGTTGTGATCCTTCTGCCTCAGCCTCCCAGAGTGTCAGGATTATAGGCATGCACCACCACCATGCCTAGCTGCACTTGCCTCAAAAAGTATCATTCCTGAGTCTGCTCAGAACCCCATCCTCTTTTCCCTGGTGTTGGTTTCATTTTCCCAGATTTTTGCTCTGTTCTCTCTCTGATCTCCTCCTTCATTTTCCTGAGGAAGAAACATAAAGAGAAACTTGAAATGCATTAGGACTCTGTCTACTGCGGGAACCATGAAAGGCTGTCCTCCCACTTAGAAAGTATCTTCCAGCATCAAGCCCCAAACCTGTAACCTCTTTTTGTTTCCTTTATTAGATGGAGGATTGACCCAAGTTTCTACTTTTGACTGATAACTTCAATGTCTTTGCTTAATAAAATATGAGTTCATGCACTATCTTCACATCTAGAAACCTTTAAATTGTGACTAAGAACAGAGAAAACAATCTCAGTGGATTCAAGAAATGTTTATTAAGTAGGCAGCAATGGCTTCAGGAGCATTTTCTCAAATTCTTGGTTTAAACATTTTCAAATTTTCAGAAAAATTGAAAAAAAACCCAACAGTACAAACAACCTCTATAGAGTTAGTTGTCAATATTTTCACCATATTTCTTTAACCTGTGTGTGTGTGTGTGTGTGTGTGTGTGTGTAGTGGGGAGATTTAGACTGTTTTATTTGTTGCTGGACTGTTCAATGATAAATCCAAGACCTGGATACTTTGCCTCCCAAAGTGCATCACCATCCCTAGGTAAACACATAGGAGGATGTCTATCTCTAAGGAAAGATGCAAGTGATATTCATTGTACCAACCATGTGGCCACACAAAAATTCCCCACCTCTCTTTAAAAATGTCTTTTAGGGCTATTTATTTTATGTTTTGTTTCTGCTTTTCATTATGACCTGGAAATTTGGTGACAACTGTCCTATAATTTGGACATTACCCAGATATATTTCAACCTTAACACTTTAAATCTTAGAAACATGTCCCTAAAATCCATGCTAGGCATCTAGGAGAGTCCCTCCACCTAAATGGGAGCCAATCAAGTTTCACACACTGCACATGATTCTTATGCCTATTTAGTATTTAGTGCTGCATGCAGTATGGCTGTTAAAATTCCCGAGGTGTGGACAGTAGAGGACAAAGAACTGAAGATAAGTCAGAGTACACAAAGCTGAAATCAGGTGGAGCCCTCGCTCCTGATGGGAGAAAAGAACAGCCCAACACTGCAGCACATTTACACACTTAGCAGGTGGATGTCACGTGACACTCCCCTGCCTATCAGCTTGTTCATGTGACTCATCTCATGAGCTTCGTGTTCTTGAGGCTGGCCTTGCTCCAGCCCCACACGTGTAATCGGTCTCCAGCTTCAACCACTCCCCACATCTCCCCCCTTTTCTGCTTTGTAGTTGTAAGCACTGGGTGACCAGTTGAAGTTGGAAGGCTGTGCTGGAAGGACTCCGTGGAAGACCTCTTCATTCTTGAACCCTTTTTATTCTGAGTGAACTTATTCATTTAAGCTAAAGATTTCCAGTCCAAGGATTTCAGGTCCCTGTATTCAGCAATTTAACCCTATACAACCCATTAGCCGATAACATTAGTCAGTTACCAGTGTAGCTGGCAATTGTCAGAAGGGGTTAGTGATCTGAGTTTCTTTTATAGCTGAAAATTACTGTGGCATTGTTTTATGCATCTTGTTCTGTATAAAATGTACACATTTTCTGCTAGAAATTCAAGACCAAGTTAAAGTGAGACCTGTATTAATCACAATTAATGTTTTGCTATCTATCAAGGTCAGTTAAGTTTCCTCAGGACTTACCTTAGAACCAGGTACAGCACCTCTTAGTTCTCCGGTCAGTGTAATCATGTGGATGAGTCACAGCCATTGCTAGAGCAAGTTGCTTTCTGTGAGGCTTGGGAGATTTTTCCCTCCTAGTGACTCTCTTTAGGCACACTATACACCATATAACTCCTTCCTCTGTGGTTCAACAATCTCCTTGGTCAGAAGATTGGGGACTCATCAAGTTGCAGGTTGTTGCAGCAGAGTTTCCCTTATGTCCTGGTTTCTCACTGACCTCGAAGGGCTGAGGCCAAAATATTGGCTGTCCTCCTAGTCCATCTATCTTTTTAATTTTCAGTCTCCAAATCTCAATCTTTGAACATCCAGAAGAGAAAGTTAATGTCATCACATTGTAATTGGAGCAGTGAGTTTAACATGATAATTTTATCTGAATCTCAAGCACCATAAAATATAAAGCAGAGCCAGAGAATTGTTTTTTTCCCATCAACCATGAATGCTCCAATAGTCAAATCCTTGTAGAATGCTAACAGGCAGCAGTTTGTTTTACACAGAAAACTTGAAACCAAAAGCCATATACAATATTGTAGCATGATAATCATGATGACAGTTTTGTAATACACCTAAATTTCCATTTTGACATAAAATAGCCTTTTTAATCAATCATCTCTATCTAGCATATAAGAAGTTTTGTCTAACCTGCTGACATTTAATGAGATGTCATTGAAGAATTTTGTGACATTGTTTGGACTGCTTAATGTCTAGGCATCTCTACATATAATGGTATATTTTTTGGTACAGGGGATCAAACTCACAACCTTGTGCCTGCCAGGCAGGTGCTTAAGCCACTGAGCTAAATCCCCATCCCTATAATGGTACACATGTAGCACACACATCACATAAGTTTTGTTATTATTATTTGCTGGTGACCTTATTTTGGCTTGACATGAACCTCCTATCATAAGTAGTTGGAGAACAAAAGAAAGGCAAGTCTGAGTCTGAAAGAAAAATCTATCACCAAAAACAATCCCTGTTTTAAACATTTTGAAACACCTGTACTTCTGAAGGCATAAATATATTTAATACACCACAAGACTAATAACAATCATCATAGCCATATAAAAACTTTTGTTTCTTAATTTAGTTTTGTACCAGAGCATTTTCAAATCAAAAAGCTTTATTTTTTATTTCTAGAAAACTTAATCTTTTGATGATGACCAATGTAAACATATCACAATAATATATTTTTAATAACATTTATTGGGGTGTTTCCCATAAGGCCATGGGGATCATTGGGGCCTCCCATTAATGAACAAAAACTGGATAATGTTTCCAGGCTGCTGCTTTCTTCCTCATCTGTTGTAGTCCTAACTGTTTTCCAAGCCTGAAGGGATCCCATTTAGTTACCTTAACAAATTTCTGATGACCTTTGAGAAAACCAATTTGATATCACATTGGCCAACTGGCAAGTCATGCTTTTTTTAAATCTATAGACCAAATTAAATTATGAATAAATTATTCAAAAATATAAAAGAGAAAGGAAAAGAGAAAAAAATGTCAAGCTCAAATAAAAGAACAGCTGTCCACAGATAGGACAACTGAACAAAACAGATACATGAACAATCTACTTACAATATCAGAATGCACATAAATATATTTTTGGCCAAACTGAATTATAAAAACTTTTTTGGGGGGTAGTACTGGGAATCGAAGCCAGGACCTCATGCTTGCCAGGCAAGCACTATGCTGCTGAGCTATATCCCTGGCCCCTTATAATACCTCTTTTATAATTTTAGAAGTTTATAATTATAAATAGACTAGTCGAAATTGTTGTAGGTCAATTAGCAAAGATCTCTAACAAGAAAAATTTGGAACAAAATCTTTTATGTAACATATATATATATATATCTATATATATATATATCTGTACTTTATTTTATCTTAAGAATACTGGTAACTTTCATGTCCCTTTCTTTCACATAGCTATCAACTCAGTTACCTCTACACACTCTATCGCCTGTTCAGACCTTCTATTCCCATTTTTATTTACCATCTCCTGAATGTCCTAGTTCAGTTTCTTTAACTGGCCCTAGATCAAGTCTAGCCCCATTCTTGTTTATCAGTTGTGGTGTGGTCTCTGAGGCATCACTGCCACAGGACTGAGCATTAACTTCTTTCTTTTTTTAAGTATCAGCTTCTTGAAAGCTGGAACCAAGTCCTCCTCCAGGTCTGAATTCATGATACAGCCAGATAGCACACTCTGGCACCCAGATAGGCTGTTCAGCATTCTCTAGAAAGACACAAGCATATATTCAAACCCAGATGAGTATTGGGCTGGGTCCATCCCATTGTCCAGTATGAAGATCTTTCCAAAAGACCCTTCCTAGCTTCTTTTCCTTTACTTAATTGAACTGTTTTAGTGCTGCTGTGGCCCCATTCCTAGTGGAATTTAAAAAGTTAACAGTTTATACTACCAAATGAAGTCTACTATGAGATGTGAAAATGGAAGGATTCTCACTTTTGTTTTTGTAGTTGAATTTTGATAGTACAGGGACCACATTCAACAATTCCTAGACATTGAGGGTTATAAGAAATTTCCCTAGTAAGGGAAATGTGAAAAGTTTCAGAAAACGTTTGGAAGGCAGCACTCATGTAAGTCAGACCATTATCAGTCTTAAGTGCCCATGGGCAGCCAAGGACAGCCAGAAGAGGGTGTCGTGGGCCTCAGCTCCATTGCCACCCAGCAACTGGCAGCCTGTAGAGTCTCATGGGCATGGTGGGCTGCTATGAGTGTCCTCAGTGGCAAAGCCAAGTGAAGATGCTGCTCGCCTCTTGCCACCCGCTTCCCTACCCACTGGCCCTAGAGCATTTGGCCACCGAGCACAGTGTGAGTGTCATGGTGCAGGCAGGCCAGCAGTTTAAAGGTTCCACAGGGCTGCAGTGGAGCTCACACCACAGCATGTAGGAGGCAGGACCAGCCAGGACCATCCATCATAGCCCACGGCAGTGCACAGACACCCAGACACCCAGACACCAGCTCTGTGGTGCAGTCCTCCGCAAGCCTCCTGCAGCACACAGTCTGAACTGCTCCATTGAGCCAGACCAGGCTGGGCCTCCTTAAGGAACCTCTCTGAGCTATAGCACCCCTTCTATCTCTGCAAGGAGTGGTGAACCTGTGGCCACGTTCCCTTCCTGCAGTAGGGGATAGCAGGAGGCGTGGGAGGCTGGGCTGTGTGATGCAGAAAAACTTTTTTGAACTAAGAAACTGGAAGCAGTCTCTTGTAATTCAGTTAAAGTTACCAGTTTTACTCTGGGTGGCTGTGAAATGGAGGTCACAGTGAAGTACTTCTGTAGTGGGGAAGGGTCTTCCCTGCTCCCCACAGCTCCTTCTCCATCCAACTGAGCAAAACCAGAAGTTTCAAGCTCTATCAGGGTGGTGGTGGGGTTGTTGCTCCAATGTCCTTTTTCTCCTTGGGACTTACTTGTAAAATAGTGCTCCAAGCCAAATCCTCTGTGGTCATCTCAACAAGCATACAATCATTGATGGACTCCCTAATCAAGGTCTGCAAAAAAAAAAAAAAAAAAAAAGCATAAATATGGGAATCAATAACACAGCGAGCATTTCTATTTGCAACTGTTGCCCTAATAAGCCTGTTTTTGCCCCATGTTTTACACCTGATGAAATCAATATTAATGATTTCAATACACCTGTCTCTCCTATGTTCTCTTGAGCCTTTTTTGCTTGTTTGCTCTCTTGAGACTGCTTTATTTGCACACGCACTTGGAGGTGCTATATGCTATATGCTATATGATGAGTTTCCGTGTACCCCAGGTCACTGTTTGGGGCACCAAAATGCCTCACCCAACACCACTCTTAAATTTCCCACGGGGCAGACAGTGGAGGATGAAGAAATAAACACAAGAGGAGTCAGAATACAGAAAGCTGAGGTCAAGAGGAGCCCCCTCTCCTGATGGGAGAAAAGAACTGCCCAACAACTGCAGTGCATTTATTTATACACTTGGCAGGTTGGTGTCACATGACACTCATCTGCCGATCAGCTCATTCATGTGGCTCACCTCCACCACTTCATGTTCTTAGGGCTGGCCTTGCTCCAGCCCCGCACATGTAATCAATCTCCAGCTTCAGCTGCTCCCCACAATTTAGTAACTTTAATTGAATATATAACCAGCTTTTACTCAGAAAACCCGAAGTTTTAAATGTTATACCTGAAATATCTATGACACAGAGAATGAAGCCTTATTAAAGGTAGTAGTGATATTGGCAGGGAACCAGCACCAACATCGATGGCCTACTTACTAGCTGAGCTGAACTCACAAAGGAATATCCTAAAAGCAAAAAATGCTTTTTTGTTAATTCTTTGTGAGGCTGCATCAAGGTGCAAAGCACAGACACTAGGGAGCCTCCCCGCACCATGGGAGTTCTGTCTGCAAGGCCCTAAATAAGAATGATGCAGGAATAGAGTGAGATGCAGGATTCGAGGTCCAGCTCTGCACACACTCAAGCAGCATGACTTTGGTTCAAGCCTATCTCTTGTCCAGGTCTCAGTTTCCTTGTCTGTGATGCCATGAGTTGCTACAGACTAGAAGGCGAGGCAGTCACCTCCTTGGTGACTTTCTTTCAGGCCCTCCCAGGAATAAACACTTGAGGCTCCAAGGAAACCCTTGGATTAGAATTAAAATTTCTTCACTCTGTGTCCAGAAAGACACCTCTGTGACCCCCACCTGGCAAATCTGTAGCAGCTCAGGATCATGGAAGAAGACGCTTCAAGTGTTTATCATACCCTATCACACCCTCAGGAAAATGCAGATGGCCATGGACCCCTAACCTTCAGAACATTCCCTTTCCTCTCCTCTTACGGGTTGCAAAAA
This sequence comes from Dasyprocta punctata, assembly GCA_004363535.1. Classification (NCBI taxonomy): domain Eukaryota; kingdom Metazoa; phylum Chordata; class Mammalia; order Rodentia; family Dasyproctidae; genus Dasyprocta; species Dasyprocta punctata. The sequence continues at coordinate 3,589 of RJWM01007507.1, read as the reverse complement.
CCTCCCTTCTCTTCTGCCAATGTCTTTATGCAATGGTGGGAAGTATGTCAGCATTGCATGTCTAACATTGCCCATAACCTAGCAGTGGGCTCTGAACTCCTGATTGGATCAGCATAGGCTACCTTCTCAGTATCTCCAACTGATGTCCAAGAGGCGTCTCAACCATTGAATGTCTTAAGCACAACTGTGAATCTCTTCCAGTCGTTCCTTTCCATAGCACCACTGTGTACCCTGTGGTCAAGACAAAGGCCTACAAGTTATTCTCTACCATTTAATTTCTGCCCCACCATGCATTCAATTCATTAGCTAATCAGATGAGCTCTGCCTTTAAAATAAATTTTCTTCCTTCATACCAGGGACCCAGGTGCCACTCAAGTTAAAACTGAGCGATCTTTCAAAAACCCAACGTGATCAACACCTCTATTTGATAACCACCAAGAGTTTCCCACTGTGTTTACGGTAAGCTCTGCATATCTCCCCTGGCCCAGTCTCTGCTGCTTACCTCACCAACCTCACTTCCTGCCTTTGCTACCTTTTTGGCCCACTGGGCTCATCAAGTCCTTCACTACTTCTGTCCCTGGAACCTGGGCAATGCTTCATTCTAATACTACCTTCACTACCAGCCCACCACTTTATGCCACTATCATGACCCCATGTCACTTCTCTATCTTCCTGCTCACATCATGTTTCTATGTCCCATGCATTTGCTTTGAGTCTATACTACCATTTGATCCACTGTGCTCATGAATGAATCCCCAGTACCTGGAACACTATTGATCCCTGTAGATACTCAATAGGTATTTATGGGGTTTATTGACTAAGGGCACATCATTACTTCAATGACGGCAAATAGGAATGCAGATGATAAACAAAAAAATATCTTCTGTCCTTGAACTTTCTGTGGATGCTTTATATTCATTTAAAAATAAGATCGAGCTAGGGGTGTAGCTTAGTGGCAGAGCACTTACCCAGTGTGCATGGGGCCCAGGGTTGGATGCCCAGCACTCAAAAAATAAATAATTTATAAAGACTTATCATACTAGGCTATCATGTGCTTCTGCCATAATAAAACATGCCCCTGATTACTTTCTTCCCAGCTGTTATCGTAATCTGTGATGGCCTTGTTCTTTTGTATGTAACTACCTCTTTCGTTGTCTTCTCCATTCTGACAAAGGCAGGAATCTTCTCCAACTTGATCGGAGCTTGTGCCAAGTTTATGGCCTGGCGCATAGCAGATGCTTAATACATGTTTGCTGAATTAATAATTAAATGAGAGATTAAACAGTACAAGGAATCCCATTAAAGTTATTGTGAGCTCTTCAAAAGCTGTAACTTCACAATTTTTTGGCTTTTGCAGGTCAACAAAATCTAAACATGGTCCTTTGTGCTTAGTAGGTGCTCAATAAACATACTGATTGAGTTGAATTTCACTGAACTAGCAAAATTTTGGAGACTCTGTGTCCTACTTGGAAAAGCTCTTCTGAAGAGGACAAAAGCTTGGAGGAGTCTGTCCGGAGATCCAGGTTTCCATCTTGGCAGGATATAGACAAAGGGTTCAATGGGCTCATTTGCATTTTGTTTTGCATAAATATGCAAGCCGAGTGGCTGAGTTGGAGTCTCTGAGGATGTCAAATGGTAGCTGGCTGTGTTTTCAAATAGGATATTCAGGATCTTACAAACAAGATTCCCACCCAAAAGATGCCTCTTCCCCTGCCCTGGTGATGGTGAGACACCTTGATCTTGGCTGAGTAAATGTCCTGGGAAGGGCCCCTACCCACTGCCAGCTACTTCCCCAAACTCACCCCCGACAGGGGCCTTGGCAAGCCTGTGGAAGGTGTGGTGACTTCCAGCAGGCCCTGTTGACAGAATTTAAAACAAACCTCCCTGTCCACACACAGGTCCTGCAGAGGGAAAGAGCCCATCTGTGACACCGACTGTGTCCTGGCTGAGGCTCCTAGAGCCAAAGGAAAGTTCAGAAAACAGAAAACAGCACTTAATAAACAATAGCCGCAGCAACAACAACAAAACCCTCATCTTTGCTGAGGCCAACGCTGAGAGTTGGGAAGGCTCAGAAAGACCCCTGGATTCCACCTCCCACTCTGTCCCACCCCCGCTTTAATCCAGTTGCCTGATTTACATGGGATTTGCATAAACAGCTCGTTGTATTCAAGCAGCCCTCACTTCAAGGGCCAAGATTAAGGTTGAGGATTTGTCCCACCCACAGTAGTTTTGTTCAACCTCCACATTTAGAAGCTCCAGACACCTCGAATAGCTCTTTATATACTGGCAGGGCTGAGAAGCATCCAAGTGACATGGAACACGGCAGGGGGAGTGGGACAGGGAGCCCTGCTAGGTTCTGTCTCCCAGAAGGGTTGGACAATGAGAGTTTTAAGTTCGTTCCCAGTTCTGCAATTCTCTCTACAGGGTGTCAGGTACCCAAGGCCTGGATTCTACAATACTGCGAGCAAGATGACCGGAAGTCAGACTCAGGTTGTGCTAATATCGGTTGAAGGCTTGTCTGCGATAGCGACTGTCACGGTGGGAAAGGGAGCAGAACACAGGAGTCAACACCGCACAAGGGAAGGCATGGGCAGAGGAATATGGAGGCCCCACGCTATCGCCTGAGCTTCCTTGGTATGATGTCGAAGCTAAGACTGAGCTATCTAAATGGGGCCGGAGCAACTTCTTCTAAACCAAAGTCAGGGCATTTCAAAGACCATCTCCAGTGGTAGTGGTGGTGCACACCTGTCATCCCAGAATCCCTTTCAACTTTCATTTCCTGTGTGTTGTCTTTCCTGGGGGGTTGGGAGGAGAGGAGCTGGAGTCTCCTGGGGTTTTTCTGTCCACAGGCGGCATCTACAGTCGCGGGAGTTTGCACAGATTGGGCCCTCACTGAGGAAGAGACGGTGACTGTCTCTATACCATAGCCTCACTGCCTAAGAAAACCCTTTGAGTTTTAGTGATTCTACAATAAAGATAGGCAGTGACAAGTCCTCTGAAAGCCTTCACTTATAAACATTGGCACTGGTCAAGAGTCATTTTTCAACCAGTGCCTAGCTCAACCCAGGCCATTTCTAAATGACTAGTCCTGCCGATTGTCCAGGGCTGGTCTTTTTTTGTTTGTTTGTTTGTCTGTTTTCTTAGAGTCTCACTATGTACTTCAGGTTGATTTTGAGCTTACTAAAGAGTCCAGGCTGGCCTTGAATTCACAGCCATCTTCCTGCTTTCACCTCCTGAGTTCTGGGATTACAGGTGTCCACCACCACTGCTGCTGAGGCTGGTCTTTGAAATGCCCTGAATTGGGTTTAGAAGAAGTTGCTTTGGCCCCAGCTCTCAAGTTCACACTTAGCCCAATCTTAGCTTCTACATCACTCCAAGTGAGATCATGGGGAAGAACATGGAGCTCCAAGGCTCCCCCAGATAAAATGATCACTAGGTCACAGCCTCTTAAGAGCAAACCAGGCAAACCCACAGGAACTCATGAAAGTTGGTGAGGAGACTATGTCCGGGGTCTCTGTTTCTTTCTGCTCAACTTGCTTACTCTGTGCAAGGTACAGACCACTGATCATCTCATGCACAGCTGTGCTCC